>PVHP010002229.1:0-94190 GCA_004024765.1 Zapus hudsonius | reverse complement strand
GATGGCTCAGAAGTCGCTGTGACCATACTAGGGGTCTCCACTAACGACTCCATCACCCCCTTGTCTTGCAAGGTGCCTCTCGGGTAGGCTCACCACCCATTACCTCTGTGGAAGAGATCATGATCTGAGGCACCAGCGCCTCAAATTCAGAGATCCTGACATACTAAACTTGCTCTGTCACTTAACTCAGGGCCCAGCGCACAGAGGGCTAAGTCAGTATTTGATACAGAAGAAACAGAAATGTTGGTGAATAGCACGTCCTTTACCTAAGGCCAAAGGGAGTGAGTTGTAGTTGCTGTTCACTGTATCTTTCCCCAAATCAGGAACAAGTAGGTAATTTTGATTTTAAATTGTTTCTATGATGCTTAAATGAATTTATATGTCTTTTCATGAATGAGGAGTTCACCTATATAAACATGCATTCACACTATCATTTTTGTTGTTTTTAAGGGCGATCAGGTGACACTCTATGCTAGGCTGACCTGGATGCCACTCTAGAGTTCCAGGCTAGCCTCAAACCCACATCAATACCTCTACCTCTGTCTCCTGAGGGCTGGGATTAAAGGCATGTGTCTCCACACCAAGCAACACTGCCATTTTTCTCAATAACGCTCTAAGGTAGGAAGTACTATTATTAGATACATTTTCTATGTGTGAAGGCTGAGACATAGAACATTACACAATTTGTCCAAGATCCTAACTGATCAACAGGAAAGAGAAGAGGAGGCAGGTCGCTGGCTACACACCCTCCTCTCATCCTCCTGGGCATGAGGTGTCTCTTTGGAGAGACTTCCATCCTGTAAATCTAAGACCGTGTTTCCCAGGAATTAGGTGAGAACTGAGAAGTAGTCAGTTAGAAAACATTATCACATTAATCAGAAGGAATAGTGAACAGTTAGTTACTCAGAGTGAGGCTTGCATCTGCCTGGAGTGGATTCCCCCCACCTGGTAAAAATTAAGTATTTGAGAATTTAGGGAAGATTATATTTACCCATTCTCCTTGTAATCATTGTTTTCTAAGAAACTAACTGAGACTGGTTATAAAATATAAAATATAACCACATCACTCATGTGACTTCCTTACAGAGATATCAAGATGGACAGACCCTATTTAAAACACATTGAGGAAAATGATTTTTGCTGTGGCTGCATTTTCATGATGTCTCACTGGGAAGGAATGTACAATATATAGACATTGTTCCCTCAGCTCTACCCTTAGGTCCTTCGATTCTGAAACAAACCATCACAGAACTAAGGACTTTCCAATGCTTAAAACACAATAATTTGTTAAAAATAAGTTATCAGATACAATTTTTCTCAATTTGTTTTTATTCAACAACAATATACGTATGGATTTAGTAAGAACTTTAAACATCTTTTTCCTTCCTTCAAAAGTAAGCATAAAGACAAAAGAAATAAAAGTTCTATAAACAATATCCCCACTGGAATATGATAGTTGTGGTACTCATAGGTCGAACCTCATGAATACACCCACAGCAGATGGTATACTGTACCTTGCTAGCTTCAAACATAAAATAGCATGGGACTATATTTTATTAAATGGAAATTAGAAAAATTATAACATGACTCTTAACTGAAATAACAGAATTCTAGACCAGGAAGGGTAATTAAACAATAAATGGTTTCAATGATATACTCACACAGGCATATACATGTACAATTCCATGCAGTTTTCATACATGTAGTGTATATGTTCATTATGTATTATATTGTCACTATGTAAATATATGAAATGTAAATTATGTAAATTAAATTAATTCAATTTAAATTATGTAAATTGAATGTATACTTTCATAATGAGTAAAATATCAAATTATTTGATCATGTATGTGGCTGAAATAAAATGTCACCTGAATGTCAAGCTATCAATATAAAACTATTGCATTTTCATTCAATCGTGTTAGTTGTGAAAATTCAACTAAAATACTACCCTTGTATCCAGTAATCAGTTATTCTGCCCCCAAGGGTAACCTTTCTCTCCACAGCCGTCACTTTCATCCAACTTGTGTGAAATATCCCACTTGTTAGAATCCATGTTATTAGACTCCATGGATGACAGTGTTATTGGAAATTATATCTCAATTCACACATGTGTTCATTTAACATGAAGAAAACTCCAAATGTGAATCCATGCATTTCTTGTGTAAGTATAATAGTTACAATATTGTTTTACCAAACATCCAATCAGTTTGCTCTTTTCAGCTATCAAGCCCTTGCAAATGTGAAGCCATTCCCAAGAGAAAATAAAAATCGCAGTCTTGTAGTCAATTTCCTAGTCTCTCTCTGTCCACCTATTTTAGAAAAGTTCTGTGAATGTTCCAAACTCTCATTGATTGAGGTTCTCCCACTCCACCTGCCTTCTTTCTGCAAACAGCACTTTGTGGTTCACAGAAAAACATTCAAAAGTGCCCTGTAATCAGGGATGTTTTGTGAGGTCTTAAATACAAGGTGACTTTCAACTGAGGGACACTTCTGAAAATGATGTCACTTTATATTTAGTAATATATGGTAAATAGTTCTGTTCTGTCTTAAAAAAAAACACTCAACTGAACAGAAAAACATCCATAGAGGCCATTTTTACCAGGAGGTGCTCTGGCTGTGAATTATATATGCATGGCATACATTTATTTCAATATTTACTGCTCAGATATATATGATAAATACAGACATATATATTGTACTATATATGTATGCATAAGGGGTGAGAAAAAGTGAACACTTTGCATATGTTAAATTCTTTTTGTGTTAGTAATACTTGTGCTTTCTAAAGATATAAAGCAGCCTTAATACTCACCCACCATGACTCAGGGAACTGAGTGGAAGAGGGAGCGGAAAGATTATAAGAGCCATAGTGGAGGAGAATGTCCAGAGACACTGATCCTCTCAGCAACAACATACAAAAGGGGGTGGAACCAGGATGACTCCTAGGCTATCCATAACCCCCTGCTCCATGGACTGATCCAGACTGCCCACGGAGGAGGATATCCAGCTGATTGGGGACAGGGAAGAGGGAAATCGGGGAACTGGGGACATCAACACATTATTTGCTCATTCAGTATATCTAATTATGGATAATAAAGAAATATTTTAAAAAAGATACAACACAAACTGGGGAAATTATAAATTCTATATTACCACAAGCAACTTATTTTCAAACTATATAAAGAACCAGGCGTGGTGGCACAAGCCTTTAGTCCCAGCACTGGGGAGGCAGAGGTAGGAGGATCACTTTGAGTTTGAGGCCACCCTGAGACTACATAGTGAATTCCAGGTCAGCCTGGGCTAGAGCAAGACCTTACCTCAAAAAATTAATTAATTAATAAAATTAAGAAAAATATTTTTGTTTTAGTAATACTTGTATTTTTAAAATATATTTTTAAAGATTTTTGAGAGATTTGAAGTTTTTCAGATCAATGTTGTGGTCACAGCAAAAGATTTGAAGTTTTTTCTATCAGTGTTATGGTCACAGCAAAACTGAGGAGAAGTCATGGAGGTTTCTCCTGCACCTGTACAATCACATGTAAACCTTCATTGTCATATTACAAGAACAGCTCAAACAATCAAACCTACAGTCACTCTTCTCTGTCACCCAGACAACCCCACTCAGCGTGTATTTTCAGCCTTGTCGAGAATTGTAAAGAATGCACACGACGTAGTCATGGTAGCTTAACCCCCACCCCCTTTCTCTATTTTCCAAAAATTTGTCAGTCCTCCTTGACCTCTGCCAATGTCTGATTTTTCATGTCTTTACTTCTTTCTTTTTTTTTCTTGTCCTAGATGTCATATAACAACAGACCTTTCCAGATTGATGACTTATACTTGGGAAGATGCATTTAAGGGTCCTCCAAGTGTCTCATGGCTTGATATCTCATTTCATTTTAGAACTTCATAATATCCTTTTGTTTGGATTGATCACAATTCATGAACTCATTCAATGTCTGAAAGATCTTGTAATGTTTTTCCCCTTTAGTTGTGACCAAGTTGCCTGATGTAGATAATTTGAAGGAGAAAAACAGAACATGCTTAGTTTTGGAGAAAATGCGTTAACTGTCTTCCAAAGCAGTTGTCCCCTGTCTCTTCCCACCAGAAAGGAAGCATTAGAGTGTTCAGGAGGCTCCAGAGCTTTACGGGTATTGGATGGAATTGTGGTGTAGACTGTGGCTTCCCTAAAATATGTACCATTAAAATATTAAAATAAAAATATTAAAATATGTATATTGCTCTTACCTGCCTCTTCCTTGTGTCAGAGGTTCTGGAATGTTATGTGCTTGAAGTCTGCCCTTGGCTCCTCATTGGTAGAGCATTATTAGGTTGGCTGATGTCTTATTGTTAGGTTTTTAAGAATTCTCTGTATATTTTGGACAATACAACTTCATTAGATGAAGATTTTGAAAGAAATTCAACCCAGCCCAACACTTGGCTCATACTCCTAGGATTGTCTTTCATAGAAGAGAATTTTTCAATTTTAGTGAAGTCTTTGTTAATACTTAATGTCCTTCTCAGAACATGACCCTGTGCTTTCTCTAGGAACTCCCACGCTTGAAGCTGGTAATATAGATTCTCCTATGTTATGGGAGATTTATCTCTCCTTGTTTTGTATTTAGGATTGTAAATAAGTTTAGTTAAATTTCGGGAATATGTAAAACTTGTGTTTGTATTTGTTTTCTTTTTCTCCTTTTTTCTGGAAACATACAGTTGTCCCAGAAACATCGGTTGGTGGCCATCTTTCCGATACTGGATTTTTTTTCTTCCCTGACAGGGACACATTGGCTGTAATCATGCCCAAGGATTTTGAGACTCTTCACATGTCCAGAACTCTATTTGATTCTTCCCATAGTTATTTTTCTATCCCACCCCAAGGAGAACAATTTAAGAGAAAGGTTAACTGTGGTGATTCAAATTTAATCAGATGGGGACAAAAGGGGAAAATGGAAATGAGAGAGAGAGAGAGAGAGAGAGAGAGAGAGAGAGAGAGAGAGAGAGAGAGAGACTGACGTTTGTCCCCATGTTAGGAAACTTTTATTTGAAGATCTTAAAAAGAGATGGTGTTACTTCTGCAGAGAACAGACTTGCTTGTTCTTCCTTCTGATTCTCCTCCTCCTTCACTCTAGCCCTTTTCTAGCTCTTCCTTTTCATAAATAAAAAATGAGAGGGAAGAAGGAGGGAGAGAGAGAGGGAGAGAGAGAGAGAGAACCAGGAGCAAAGGAGTCTAGCAGGGGATGTGGGAGGTGTGCCCTTGGCCTTGGAAGAGGAAAGCAGAGTCAACAAAACAGGAGATGGACTGAGGAGGCGACTCACATGGAGACAGAGGCATCTGCTTTCTCCTTTGCATTTTTGGCATGTGAAACAAACAGAATACTTCATTTGGCTTAGTTACCATTCAATTTATTTTGTCCGGTTCCAAATTCTTTCCCCTGCTCTTACTGACTAAAGAGACAGCTGCTGTTTCCTGAAGCCCCAGGAGGGAATTCTACCCCTGCTGGTCCATCTTTCTCCACCTCATCACAACTTCCAGGTATACAGGAGTTTCTGACTTTTTCATGATTTCATTATTGTGTTCAGGCTTAATGAGAAAAAGGGACAAGTACGATGAGGTTTTCAGAATCTTTCTGGAAAATTCTCTGTATTTCCAGAAAACGCTGAGGCTTCTAGCAAAGAACCACCTAAGGAATATTTCTGAATTGTGAGCTGCTAATAGGCCAGTAAACAGGAATTATTAAACACAGCTGTATGTGAGGCCTTGCTATGAGGAAACATTGGATTTATTCACTAAAATGAAAGCCTTACAAGTAAGGAGTTTTAAGAAATATTCAATTAAAGTTTAACTTGGGAAAGACAGTAGGCTGAAATAGTATATGCACAAGATTAAATTCTAGGGGAAACGTTGCTGTCTGAGCCTGTTTCTGAGACTCCACAGATGAAGTGACAACGACCAGTATCCATTGTTGTATCCAAGTCACAGAAGGAAAAATCAGTCATGTGTGGATAGGGATCGGCTTTAACCAGAGCAGAAAGGCTCCAGCTGTAGGTGGTAGATGCACAGTAGAGTGAAACATTGCATTTCCCAGCACAGTGATCAACACCAAGGCCCACTCAGCCATATAGAACTTTGTAACCACAAGCTAAGTACCCAGTTTTTCACCTATTAGTATGTTGTGGCTCTTAGTGATCAATTCATGAGTGAATGAATGGATTAATATATTTTAGGGCATAGAATAATCTTGGCTCTACTGGGTGGTATCCTGCTAAAGGGGCATGAAGGATATAGGGTTTTGCTGAGTCTGGCAGGCTTCTGGGACTGTCTCCTTCTGTTAAGGAAGTTGAGGCAGTCTGAGGACCCCTATAAATCTGAGCTAATCCTGGACACTCCAGCCCCCAGGCAGGCCACAGCTGTTCCCTGAGATAAGCAGGCAATTCAAGACCTAAACTTAGTCCAGATGCAATAACAAACCTAGACAATAAGGTTACATTTCCTTTTCTGACATCATATACAAGTATAGAGTCACATAGGCCCCTCAATTTATCTATGCAAAATAGGTATCCAAAGGGTACAGGCCCCTACAAATCAAACTCATGAGATGCCCATAGATCTTGCCCCTACCAATCTCCTTGCTGCCTTTGCCCCTACCACTGCCTTTTTCTCTATATAAACAATTGTTATCTATACAATAAACGAGAACTGCCCACTGTGGCATTCTCCCTGGCAGCTGTGCCCATCGGCTCACAGCTATTCCAAGCCTCTGCTCACCCAGCTCCATGGACGAACAGGGAGTTGATGCACGCTGCAACTTCCCCACTAACCCATGGACCCACACTACTGTAAGTATTCCATGAGTTTCATTAGTAGTAAATGCATCTGACTTTCTATCTTGGGTCTGTTTTCATTTTTACTGGTATCTAATTAGTACAAATCACTGTCCCTTGAATGATCATTCAGAATTGAAGATTTTGTTTCATATTACTTCATGACAAAAAAAAAAAACCTTGTCAATGGCTTTCCACCATTCTGGCATGCTATCCAAAATGATTTTTCCATTAAGCACTTCTCAGACATTCTATTTTATCATATTTCTTATTCCTTCATGATCAGCATTCTGTCTGAATTACTTTTTTATATTTAGTCAAAGCAGGCTTTTTGTATGGCCTGTCCTCAGCCACACCTTCATTGTGGTAAGGACAGATTTAGGATTTTAAGTTTAATTGAAATCAAAGTTAAACACACTCTTCTCTGTACACTGCTTTTCTGTTTTTACTTTTTATTTACTTATTTATTTATTTTCAAACAGGGTCTTATGTATCTGTGGTACGGCAAATTCCTCTGCATTGAAATCAGTAACTGTTGACAGCTTTATCAGAAGCAGCTGGGACAACTCTCATGAGACTGGAGATGGGGCCTCTTGACATTCCCCCATAGAAGGAAAGCTATAGGAAGGTCAGGAGACCCCCCACCTGGGATCTCAGGCCACCCCTGTGCTGGCTGTATGCAGTGGCACAGAGGTCTCATGACCTGTGTGTGGGGGGAGACAGACTACTTAGATGGTAAAGAATCAAGGCACAAAGAGACCCACCGAGGTCTTTGGAGTCTCCGTTCTCCGTAAGTAAGCCCTCACCTGGAGATAGAGGGAAGTGCACCCCCAGGGGTGATCACAACCCTGAGACCTTCACCTAGAGGTCATGAGAGGTTGTCACTCATGGTGGGAAGAGAATTATCCATGATACAGTTGCTTTAGAGGCTCCATGATCTTGTAAGAAGTCCTTTATCCCAATCTGTAAGTAAACCCATCAACTCATCAGTTCACCAAACTGGTATTGGTGCAACCGTACTTTGGTCTGCCATCCGGGGCCTGTCTGGAGTGAAGACATATGTTTGTGTTTCCCCAGGGGGAAAGGTTCCTGTGACCATATCCTAGCTGGCTTTGATCTTACTATGAAGTAGAGGATGGCCGTGACCTGGTCTTCCTGCTCTGCTTCCTGAGTTGTATGTAAGATCACAGGCATGTTGCACCTCAGTAGTTTTATAGGATGCTGGGGGTCAAAGCCAGTGCTTCTTGGATGCTAATACATGCACTGAACTGTACATGCCACACCTCCAGCCCTGATAGACCTTCAGGTAAATATGCATCCTCACTTGCCACTGGAACAATAATGTTTCTTCTATGCATCATTTTATCATTGCCCACATTCTTCATGACACTATGAAGACCTAACATTCTCAGAAAAATTTATTCTCTTTTATGCAAAAGGGAGAATTTGGAAGACTGTAGCTAAGAAATGAAATTGAAATACTGGTTCACTAAGTAAATATGAGAATATCTGCTTACAGTCTACATAGAGTAGAGTTTCTCACTACTTCTGTGTCTACCCCCATATAGTTATGGAGAGGTACACATTTGTGTGAATAGTTTTAATACCAATATATCTAGAATGTAAGTGCTTTATTGCATTTATGTGATGGATGCGTATTCTCAACTGAAAAAATGTGTGAAGAGATTGTCATTTTAGAGGTAAAATTTTTATTCTAATTTTAAGCAGGTTATAAATAAAACATAATTTTATAGTAAGGAAAGTGGAAATGAGAAGGGATCATAAATGCCATTGGTAGACCACACTAAATGGGCTGGTTGGGGGACATTATCAAATATACCCAAATTAATTTGGAGAGAGTCTAGTTCAGAAGATTGTGGATAAATTATTCAATAGAGCCAAGAACTTGGCATAAATGAGTCTAGGAATACATTTTTGAAAAACAATGTGGTAAAGTAAGTCAGGTTGTCATATTGTCATCAGCTTTTGCCTATAAAGAAATAAGATAGCCACAATTATGGAGGCAGCAAAAGTATTAAAACAGGAGCTCATCTGTAATGGATTTTATTCAGAGCTTCATTTCTTAAAATGCTGCCATAATTCTGGGTGTCTTGATGCAGGAGACAGCTGGAATTGATAATAGTGTTTCTCAAGGCTGTCATTAGTTCTGCAATATTAGCTTAAAATTAGTATGGAGAAGAATGCAAAGTTCATACAGATTTTTCCTTCAATTCCTCGCATCACATAAAGGATGAAACAAAATGTTTTATAAGTTATAAGAGCTTGAGCTCTTCAGAGGAAAGCGGCCATTTGTAAAAAGGTACACTCAGAAGCCATATTTTACTAAGCATATGGAAATATTTGAATCATAAGATAATCTAAGTACAATGCAAATTCTGTACATAAACATAAGTTTTGTGTAAAGTATTTCCATTGAATCATTTATTAAAAATTACCAAAGGAGAATTTATATGTATACTATAAACTAGTATGGCCCTATTCAATAAATAAGGCAAATTTATTGTTTGTAGCAACCTTGGAATCTAACTGGTTATTCTCACTGATCCATACCACATGTTAACCCCACTTTAAGCATCATGTGAGGAGTCACATCATCCTTTCAAAAGCCAAATGCCCACATTGGATCAGCACAACCTATCTGCATGACAGAAGCAAACAGAACATGCTGGTATGTTTAACACGCACAATTAACCTGTGATGTTTCAGGAGCAGGCAATACTATATAATAAAATGAAAACAGTATGCAGACACTTTTATATTTATTTTCTCTATTGTCCACAAATTATGAAAACCAATATATAAATCTTATTGAAAATGCAATAAAAAGAAATTTAATTAACCACAGATATAAAAAACTAGACCTAAGGCCTCCAAAATAATACAAGCTATTACCATTGCTCTTGATAGCACATCAGAAATAGACAGTAAGATTCTTATGTTGTAGTATCAAGAATCAAGAGTCAAAAATCAAGCTGGACCTGAGCTCGAAGTTAGTTGTCTTCCTGCTGGCAAAGTGGAAAGTACTATCTTGGCTGTTGGGGGTAAAATAATAATCAATATGTTTAATCAGCAGCATTGTCATAATAGTGGCATGACTGTTACAGAAGCAACCAAATCTCTCTCTCTCTCTCTCTCTCTCTCTCTCTCTCTCTCTCTCTCTCTCTCTCTCTCTCTGGAGACCTGCTCCATGGAATGGAATTAATACCTGGTATTGAAACCTTGGTCTAAAGCCTATGGCAGGGGAAGTCATAGTCTCTAGGGGAGAAGCCATGGCTTTCATTTATAGAAACAAAATGGATATATTGTGCCCTCAGATTGCCTTCTAGATATTGCTATTTTATGAGCACAGATTAGTGTTATTCTCATCTTTGGTCAAAGAAGCTTCTATTTGCAGATAACAGAGTAGCTGGGAAAAGTAAAAGTCATCAAAATGTTATAAGACACTCAATTATAGAGGAAAGTTAGAGTGAAGACTTGTAGATGAATTTCTTCAATAAGAGACAAGGTGCTCAATATGGAGATGCCCTATGTAGGAGCTAGGAAGCACTGAGTCCCATATGGAGTAGAGAGGGCAGTGCTGGGCTTGGAGAGGAAACTGAAATCCATGAAGAATGAACAGCTTTGCCCTATTTGGAGGTCTCTGTGATTTCCAACTGCAATGTGCCTTCCAAGATCACAGCATTCCAACGTGAGGCCAAAGAACCCCAATGTACCAAGACTTATCAGTGTGCTCCTGATCACAGCCTCAAACACATGAGAATTAAAACACTGAGATTGAGAAGTAGCAAGTCAAAATGGATTAATATTAAAAAAATTAAGTCATTCTTTTATATATTAAAAGATAGAGCAAAATAGAGTTGGTGTGTGATACAGAAGGAGAATAGAAAAAAGCTAGCTTCTTTTAGGCAGTTTCGGTAAGAGATTGAGACCCAGAGAGAACCAGGATGTACTACCCCACATGCCACCTTGTCCTGGCACAAGAATGAAGACTCGAACTGGAGACTGATCTACAAACACCCCCTACTGTTCATAGTCTAGCATGCTGTGGTCCCTGGCTGAATCAGGTATGGATGGACTCTGGGCCCCATCCTCCAAATTAACCATCCAATCAGATTTTCCCTTTACATACCTGAAGCTAACACTATAAAGGTGGCAGTCCTACCTGCTCAACCCTCCTGCTTGTCTCTTCACTTCTGGGACCATCGTGGCATCAGCTCCTATTATGTGTGACCACATGAGTTTCATCCTGTCTCCACCCAGAAGCCTGGCTGGGTGGGGATAGGAAAGTGTAGCCCTGTGTCTTGATCTAAACCTTTCCCCTTACCTCTATTTTATAGTTGGGGAAACTTTTCCCTTAAGTACATATACAAGCTTCCTAAGGTCTCTAAATCTCCCCCACGTATATTTACACTCCAGGTGTACCATGTGGGTGTTCTTGCTAAACTTCTCTTAGCTTCCCTCCTTGGCAGAGCACACAGCAAACATCACGCGTATTGCTCCTAGATTCCTCTTTCCAAGTGTAGCTGGTCCCACTCTAACCCTTTCTTGGAAGCCTGTTTCTGCAACCTGTGGCTACATTCTAATTTCTCTTTAGAAGCCTCAGTTTCTCTTAATAGATGAACTACTTTACATGTGAGATAATTTAAATTCAAATAATAATTTTAATTCCCTAAACTTCCACCTTTTTGAAATGTGTTTTCTGCATGAGAACATATTCTGGACTTTTTTCCCAGCTCACAGTTCTCCTTAAACAAACTACACAATTGGTGATTTTTCCCCAAATAAACTCAATAATTCATAATTTGTCCTTGAGTCTGTCTTTATTATTCTTCATTAAAGATTAGGAAAGAACCCAAAACTTTGAGTTCATAAATCTGGGGATTCCCCTGAACCCCACAATCTTATATCAATACCATTCCACACATGATTCTTAAATTAAAAGATTTGCATAGAGACAGTAGCAAAAATTAACTAAGATATCATTTATAGATTTACAATGTTGTGAGGAATAGCTGTATTTCCAACATTTTTTTGAGATAGATGTTGGCCCAAATGAGCTTTTGGACTGTTCATGAATTCTAGTCCTGAAAGGACCTAGTGGTGGGATCAGGCTGCATTTCCTGAGGTTGCAGCAAGCAAAAATTATATTGTAATCTTGCCTTGATTCAACAGTGCACACAATACTCCAATAGTATTCACGTAAAACAGTAAGTTAGCTATAATCAAATTATCTTGAAAATGAATGCCTTCATAAAAAAAGCTTTACTTTTCTAATACATTCATGCAAACGAGCCTTCTAGGGACCATGACAATTGCTCAGCCTTGGAGAACATAGGACAGCACTCGAAGTTGGGAAAATAGATTTAAGGGGCATCACTTGAATCACTGAGTAACATGGGCCACTTCACTTTAATTTCCCTAATTGATTTACTCTTCTGAGTTTCCTTCTAGCTCTAAAATTTAATCCAGGTGTGACCATAGAATGTTATAATCACAAATATGGAAAGAATTGGGAGAGTCATATCACTTTGGTAGCCTATTAAATCTTATGTGAATTATCGTTAGAAATGATGGCAAAATACTTTTGAGTATTTATTTACTTGGCAGTTTGTTATTAATAAACTTGTAAATAAGTTTGTGGTGAAAGCTGGCCAAAATACTGATAATTGATAGAAACACGACAAGAAGAAAAAAAATCAGCATCTTGATGTAGTTTCAGAACTTGGTAGAATAACTTGGTAAGGTGCCTGGTCTGAATACTGCCCTCAATATTAATGTGCTGGCCTGAGGAGGGTAATTCTTATTTGCATATGAATTGGGTTTGGGTCAATTTCTTCTTCCACTTACAGGAAGGAAAAATCACTAACTGAAAAATGCATGTTTTCCCATAGTTCAAAAGATTTTCTTCTGCAGATGTTTTCCTATGTAGCTGAACACTAAAAAGGGAACCATACCCACCACAGCAATAATGGACAACAAAGGTGGCGATTCATTTTCTCTCTCTGCATGTCAGGTAAAATCTGTGACCATTCTTCATTTAATTTCTGAGATTCAGTGAGATAATTTCAATTCCAATATTAAGAAAACCTGAAGTATGATCCCTTGCAAGATATCTTAGAAATCACTATGTAATATAAAAAAAGCCAATGAATTACCTATTAAATCTAATAATTTCCCTAGGAAACAGATTTTGACAGAGTTCTGACTTTTAAAAGTGCCATATTACTACTTTGCCTAGTGTAACTGTCAAATCTCTGTGTGAAATTATGAGATAACTTGCAATTTCTGTTAGAATGCAGTTTTCACATTAGCTTATATTTTTAACTTGTATGATTACTTCATGTATTTTCGGTTTAAAAAAATAACATTGCTCCTAGAAAATATTTGCTATTTCACTTTGATGATTACATTTCTGTGATGCTGATTTCTGACAGACAGTTTTTGATAAATCAAGCTTACAGAGAAAAATATAAGGCATATCATTTGTAGACTTTTGTATAACATCTAATACATATGCAATAAAAGAAGACCCATTAAACATGTCATTTTCACCCTTTCTACTGTTAGAACCAGAATGTCTGAATTTTGGGACTCTGACATCCACTTCATTGGAAATCTGTTTCCCAAGAGTAACCCAAACCACCCACCCCAGTTATCACTTTCCTGGAAGGGCCCCGAACCACCTGTCAATCGCTTCGCTGATGTGGCCCATGCCCTGAGGCAAGGTTGACAGCAGACACTGAAACCAAAGTTTTCCAGTGACCACCCACTTCCCCATACATATCCCCTGGTCTGTAAGGAAAGTAGCTGCAGACATGCCTGTTGGAGCCTTCTCAGATTGTTCCCGATGAAAGCCTGTCTCTTCTTCTCTCCTGTATCATTCCTGATTTTTTCCCCCAACACTTACCTACTATTCTGGCTTATTCATTCTTTCCTGTTGTGTTTTAAGTGTTCTGTGTAGTGTATACAGTAGTCTATCTGAAGAGAAATAAAATTATTTACTTGTTTAACTATATAAATAAACCAAGTGATATTATCCAACCCATTTTTTTTCTGTCTTCTAAATAGCTACAGAGTATACAGGTGACTTCTTACCTTCAGTCAACTGAGACTGTTCAATCTTTCATTTCCTAATGCAAAAACATGGTCCATGGGGCTGGAGAGATGGCTTGGCAGTTAAGGCACTTGCCTACAAAGCAGAAGGACCAGAGTTCGATTCCCCAGTACCTATGTAGAGCCAGATGCACAAGATGGTGCATGTGTCTGAGATCCTTTGCCCTGGCATGCTCTCTCCCTCTCTTTCTCTCTTGCTCGCTCGCTCTCGCTCTCACTCTCACTCTCTCTCAAATAAATAAAAAATATTGTCCAGTCCATGGACATCTATACGTCGATAATCAAAATTTTTTTGTGGTGTGTGTGTGTGTGTGTGTGTGTGTGTGTGTGTGTGTGTGTGTGCATGTCCACCTGTTTATGGGTGAGAGCGCACCTACTTCCCATGACACACGTGTGGAGGTCAGAGGACCACTTTTGGTTTGGTTCTCATCTTTTGACCTTTCTTTCCAGGGTGGGTTTCTCTGCCTGGATCTCACTCTGCTGCTGAAATCCCCCTGTTTCTGCCTCCCACATAAACATCAGCAGGCTAGGACTATGGAAACCCAATGCCGCTTCCTGGTTTCTATGTGTGTTCTGAGGATTGAATTCAGGTACTCAGGCTTAAGCAATGAGAGCTTTATCCACCGAGCCATCTCCCAGCCTGATAATCAGCCTTTAAAGCAATCTTAACGAAAGAGTTTCCAATTTATTTTGTAATATTATGCATCAATTTTTTAAATCTTTTTTGATCATACTGGTGTTGTCATTTGTTCTTTGAACTCATGTTTTTTCACTTGTAGTCCACAAAAATGTTCTCCGGCATCACTTTCATGATGGATTTCATTTTTATGCATTAACTTTACTAAAATAATTGATCAGAAGGGGAAGTACAAATGATTTCTGCATGAATATACATTTTAAATTCTGTCCTTTTGAAGGTTAAAAGGAACTCGTTAGGAATTTTAGTTGCTAAAAAATTCCAGACTACATTTAGGAGGCATCTGGGAGATACTTGTGAGGCATCTTGGGAGACATTTCTAGAATTTAACAATGCCTTCTCCTGCATTTGCTTGAGGTCAAACATGTCTGCATTAACTCTGGTTAATGCAATAGGTGCCACAGCTGTGGATACAGAAGATGCTGGAGCTGTGTTCTCTCTGTTTGTGATAATAACATGGGAAGTGGACCGAGGATAAACTACTTGGATCAAATAAAAGTTGAATTATCTGGATTGCTCACAAAATGTGAAGAATAGCTTCTGTCCAGTGGAAAATCAAATTGAACAGTATCGTCATAGATATTCATCTTTATGAAGTTTAATATTTTATAGGTTTCTCAGATTTTTGTGATAGTCTTTGATGTGTTAAAAGTAGAACATTACAGTCTATTAAAATGTTTCACTCCTTAATGCACAACACAAGAGGGAGCTTGAATAAACACTTCACACAAGGCACTTAAGAGCATTTGTACAGCCAACTTGAGGTGATTCTTCTAACAACAAATAATAGTCAATCAGAAACTTTAATCACCTTCCCTTCCAACTTGTTTATTTATGCACTATGGAAACTAACATGATCAATGCTCCTGAGAGGATCAATGCACAAATTTTACTGGCTATGCATCATGGAGAGAGGATAGCATTATTTTTAAACAGTTATATGATACAGTGTTATGTTTGTGTGCCTGGATATATATATATATATATATATATATATATATATATATATATATATATATATAATTTTATGTATTATATATAAATATGTATGTTATGTAGTGTATGTATAAATATAAACACACACACATATATATACATATATATATATATATATATATGATTTTAGTATAATTTTAGTGCCAACTCCCAAAAATCTGCTCTTCATTTACAAATGCATAATATTTCTAAGTTTTTCAGCTGAAGGATAGCGTTGTATCAAAGTACTATTGTCAGAGCAATGTCATGGATAAGCACATTATTTTATTTAAGTATCTTTATTTTGAATAAGTATATACATTGTATGAGCAAATCTTGAGAAGGTGTCCCCATTTACCTCCTCTCTGTCCCCCATCCACTGGGGTACTTCTTCGATGTTCATAATGGATCTGTCCATAAGTCAGGGGGTTTGATGCACCAGATGTAGCCAGTTTTTCTTTTTTGTTTCTTCCCCCTTGTGCATTGTTGCTGAGGGGAGCAATGTCTCTGTATATTCTCCCCTAGCATGGCTCTTACATTCTTTCTGCCCCCTCTTCCGCTCAGTTCCATGAGTCATGGTGGGTGAGTTTTGAGTCTGCTTTGTTGTTGAGATCTTAGTATTTCTGGATCTTTGTCCTGGGTTGTGTTGGCTATAATTGGTGTCTGTCTCCATTGACCTTTCATGGGTTATCTGACTTGCTGTGGTGATTGGTCTCCTTTTTGTCTTGCCACTTTCTAATAGGTTTCATTTAGGCCCTGTGTGAAGACTAGGTGTGGTTTGTCTCCTGCCAGGATGTCAGCCATCATCCAATGTCTTATTGATGGAATTCAGTTGTCCTTGGCTCTCTCACTGCCTTCTGAAAAATACAAACAGAACCTCCCTTAGAGAGTGAGATCAATATAGGTTAAATGAGACAACATTGCTATTTTGGCTAGCTCCTAATGGGTGTAGCCTCTGTTACTTTCTGGTTGTGGGAATTTCCCCTAGGAGCCCGAGATCTTGGTTCCCATAGAATTATGCTATACATCCCAGTTCCAGTTAAGGGTTCCTTGTAACTATGCAGATCTCTTAGCCAATCAGTAAGCAGTTGATTACCCTCCTTGGTTTAGCACTACTATTACACAGATGAGCATTTCTTGACTTGCTGGTCTCTTCCATACAGCCTTGTGTTCAGCATTTTTGTGACAACTGTCTATATTGTATATCAGTGGTCTCTGCTTTCTCCAAATATCATTGACCAATTTCCCCTCGCAGCTCATGCAACACCTTCCAGTGCTACACATACTACCATCTAGGAGCTGGTTATCATTCTAGGTCTAGAAGGATTTCTTGTTTTTTTTTTTTTATGACACTGTGATTTCTTCATCAATAGGGCCTTACCTTGGGCCTGGGGCAGGTATTCAAGTGCTTTGACAGAAGTCTGTCATATTTTGGGCTCCTTGAGGGTCTCTTTGATCATCAGCTCAGTGATGGAAGAAACCAATAACTGGGGCAGGGAGATGCAAACTTGAGCAATTATTCTTGAGGTTAGGCTTCCTCCCATTCTGTTCATGGCCCCTGGTACCAGGTGGTTCCCTCAGCTTCCCCATTAGCTTACTCTATAAAAGCTAGGGTCTTATGGTATCAATTCATTATTTAGTTTACACTTATGAGTTCCTCCCACCCATCCATAACCCCCCCCAAATTCATTTTATTCCCTTTGACAAACTCTCCATTCACTGAGGCATTTTCTTTATGTCCTGGTTAAACATGGCTAGGAACCACATATGAGGGAAAATGTGTGGTGCTTGGCTTTCTGCTCTTGTGTTGTGGTTGCTAAGAATGATCTGCTCCAAGTCCAATGATTTTTCAATAAATTTCATTAAGTCATTTTTCCAGTGATGGGCATTTGAGTTGATTCCAATCATTTGCTATTATGAATTGAGCTTCTAGAAACATGGTTGAGCAAATGTCTCTGTACTTCAGTGAGGAATCTTGGGGGCAGATGCTCAGGGGAGGGATAGCTGGGTCTGAAGGTAGCTCTATATCCATCCTGCTTAGGAGCCTCCACACTGGTTTCCAAAGTGGTTGTATTCCCACCAGCAGTGAATGAGGGTCCCTTTTTCCCCACAACCATGAGAACATCTATTGTTGGTAGATTATTTTTAATGATTGCCATTCTGACTAGAGTTAGATGGAATCTCATTGTTGTTTTCATTTGCGTTTTTCTGATGCTTAATGACATTGAACAATTTTTCAAATGGGAGTGGCCATTTGTATTTCTTCCTCTGTGAATTCCCTGTTGAGCTCTGTTCCCCTTTTTTGAGAGGCCTGTTTGATAGTTTTTTTATTTAATGTTTTGAGTTCTTTATATATTCTAGATATTAGAACTCTAACTGTATTGCAGCTGGGAATGATTAACTCCCAGTTTGATGGTGGTCTATTGGCTTTGAGTATTGGCTTTTTAGCTTGATGAGATCCCGTTGGTTAAGTGATTATTGCATTTCTTGGGCTATGGGAGGTTTGTTCTGGACATTTTTCCCTATTTCTATCTCATAGAGAGTTCTTCCAATTCTCTCTTCCAGGGTTTTCTGAGTCTCAGGTCTTTTGTTGAGCTATTTGATCCATTTGGAGTTAATTTCTGTGCATGGTGAGAGGAGAGGGTCTAATTTTATTTTCTTGCAAGTATTTATCCAATTTGTCCAGCACCATTTGTTAAAGATGCTATCTTTATGCCAGTTAACATTGTTGGGATCAGTGGGCATGGTCGTGCTGCCCATGGACTGGTGGAGGGCCAAGGCTAGGCTCCCTTATCTGTCCTTGCTATGGTCTGTGGTCTGTGTAAGTGTGGGTGGGAGGTTGGAGCAGGTCCCAAACCTTGCCTTACTTGGGTCAAGCAGTTAGTAGGCAGAACCTCTGGTTGCAGGCTGGTGATGAGCAAAGTGGCTGTTTACTTGCCTGGTCTGCAACCTGGAGTCATTGGACGTGGTTGTGGGGCTCACAGGCTGGTGAGGGTTAAAGGTTGGGACCCCTCGACTGGCCTTGCCTAGGGTCTGGAGTCTGTGAAACGCAAGCACATTATTTTTAATTGAGAAAATTTAGTTAGAAACCACTTATGGTGAAGACAAATAAATAATTTCACAATCAAAATATCATGAAAGGTTTTCTTAGGACTCCATTGTTTCTTCTCAGGTCTTTTAATGTCACATAAACACATACTTTTATATATTCAAAACAATATTATCCAAGGTGATATAAGTTGTGACAGATGAAATTATAAAACTCAGGTTAATTGAAATGTATCTGTCTCAAAACAATGTTAATCTTTCAGAATAATACACTATATTACAGTAGGTTATAGTATTAAATTAATGAAATAAGAGTTTATTTAAATTGTATACAAAGCATATTTAAGAAAATTTTTGTTTATAAAGTTGAACATTAAGAAGTTAGTAGGCATAGAAACATAATGAAACTTAAATATCTATATTACACCAATGCCATGTCAAAATTCATCTAAAAATAAACTTCATTAGTCAGACAACTTTTGTTTTCCAATTTAGCATTCAGAAAGATTTGTCTTGGAATATGTCATGAGTTTGATTTAAGGTTTTTGGGTTTTTTTTTTTTTGAAAAATGACAAGAAATATTCAAAAATGTATCTGGGGTGACATTTAGAATCATGTAAAAAAAATGAGCAGGAGCAAAATGATTACATTTAACTTAACATTTCCATAAATTTGTAATGGGTAATTTTTCACACACAGGCACCTAATTGGCATTTAATCAAGCATACATGAGTGTATGTTAAATATAAATTAATTACTGTATGTTAAAAATACTGTAATTTTATGCTGTGTAAACATGTAAGTACATTTCAGTTACTATTTAATTACTGATTTCATAGATTATAAATGTATAATTACCCAACCAACAATTCATTATCGTACTATAGCAAGCAATTTGGGGGTTAAATATATTATAATGTTAATTAGACATCATTTATAATATTACCTAGAAATTTGTGAAGGACTTGGCACATCTATTCCATTTCTGAGTTGAAACCATCTTTCTAGTAATATATGTGAAATTTACCATGTGCATAAAAACTACTTAGGAATGCACAGTTATATGATTATGATCTCATTACCCATCAATAATACAACAATGTCCTTGTGAAAATACCAAGAGCATTACTGGGTTTTAAATAGAAATGGAATCTATTTATGAAATGATGTTAAATAAATAAATAAATGCAATTAAATAGCTTATGGAAAACACTGTCTAAAATGCAAATTTATCTAAGTATTTTTCAGGGCTAATTAGCATATCTCACTTTACCTTATTACTTTCTTCTTGGTTTTGTCTTTTTGTGCTCAAGGGATTTCTTGGTGTGGAGTCTGCTCCATTATGTCCATGTTCTATTTTTAATATGTTTACATTCAACTGCTGATAAACTCTACATTGAAATAAAATAGATCATTATTAGAAACAGACCTAAAATAGTAAAGCTATTAGGAATTATCTTCTATGCTTTGGCAAAGGACAAACATCTGATATAGGTTAAGTTTTACAAATCTATAGGTGGTAGTATGTGATAAAGTAATTACAGACAAAATCTGCTGAAATTACATGTTCACTTGTTTACCAGGTACCCACATGAAATGAGTTACCTTTCTTTCATTGTGAGATATATATATATACATATATATATAACCTTCATAATTATTGAATTCAAATAATGAATTTTAATTTGTACCTAGAGTTTATAAATATACAGAAGAGATCACATACATTATGCATATTGTGAGAAATAACATACTTTAAAGAACCAAGGCTAATTTATGTTATGTTAATAGGCAATTGACCAATGATGTTGTCCTCTTTGCAAATTAAAGATCAAATTCAGTTTCAACACTTCATCTGAATAAAACATTATAGAATGTGGGCTGGAGAAATGGCTGAATATTTAAGGTGCTTACAAACCCTAATGACCCAGTTTTATTCTCCAATGTTGATGGAAAGCCAGATATACAAAGTGACATATGCATCTGGACTCATTTTACAGTGGCTGGAGGCCCTGACATGCCCATTCTCTTTGTCTATCTCTCTTCTATGTCTCCCTGCTTGCAAATAAAATACATTAAAATAAAATATAGTAGAATGTATAAAGGGTTCAAGCAAGACTAGACACTGAGCTCTTCCCCAAGTGAGTTTGTTCTAACTTGGTTTTATCAACAAGAGTCATAAAATAATAAAATGCAAAGAAAGTGAACGTTCCAGCATGAGCAATTGAAATTAACAATTAATTAAGTGTTAAATTGCATGATATAACATCAACTGAGAGAATTCACAACAGAAGTTACTATTGAGGAAGTCTTAATAGAGAAGTTACTATGTGAATTGTAAAAGCTCTCAGGGACAATTGAAATTTAAGGAGACATTAAGGCATTTTTGTCATTATTCAGAGGATTCTTAAAGGAAGCCTGGATTCTCATGAGTTTCCTACAAGTTAGGCATTGACTCTAAAATGCAAGGAAGGGACAAATAAATATAACTGCATGTTTATTCATCTCCCCCCTGCATGCCTTTTTAGGGGACATTTTTATTCCTACTACACAAATAAGAAAAAGCATATCATAGTCTCTGTTTTATATGTTGCTGCACAGCTACTTTCAAAGCAATGTGGTCTTCATGTTTCACAACAATTCCTGAGGACTCCAAGGACCTTTTCTTCTTATAGGTTATATCTATAAAATGTACTATGTTAGAAATTAAGGGAGAAGCACTTTCAAATTATTTATCGAAACAACAATATAAAAGGTACTACAGTGAGAGTTTTTCATGCACATTAGTTTTTCTTTTAAGTACAAGTCAGGACCTTGGAGAGAAAAAAGTGTATTCTTCTTACAACCCCAACAGTTTGCTTCCTTCTGGGGAGCAGCAACTTGCAGAGATGCAACCTCCAAGTGTCAGACACCTCCAGATGTACTGTACCAAGACATGAACATAGTGATCAAGCCTTAATGAGACCGCAAAACCTGTATGGTGTTGTAAGTACTGTGATAGGAATTTGCACTTATGTTTGCTTGTGGGATGAAAAGGAGTCATGAAGACAGGTTTGATTCCTTGGCTTCCTTATGGGGGTGGGTGGGGGGAGGCCAATGATCTATGAGGCTTTATCATGTACATCAGTTTCATATTTCATACCCTATTCAAGTTCACTGACAATTTCACTAAGATTTTAACTCCCAAATTGGTTAAGCACAGCCATATTGCACCAGGAAAATGGATGGAGGAGAGTGGATATATTTTCAAGTCTTCTTCAGATGATCTTCCTCTCCCTTACAAAAAAAAAGGATGAGAAAAAATAGGTTTTTTCCCCTTTGAAGTCTAATCATGAGTTTGAATAGAATAATTTTTTGTACAGTAAGCCCTTTAAGTCAGCCCTATGGATGTAATATTGATTTACATATATATGAATATTTCACTATATAAAATATATAACATACATTATATATTATTATTTAATATGTTTTGTGTGTTGTTATGATATATTATAATATATATATATATATATATATATATATATATATATATATATATATATATATATATATATATATATAAATAAAATGTATAATATATAATGATATGTAATGGACCATTTTATATATATATATATGTATGTATGTATGTATGTATGTATGTATGTATGTGTGTGTGTGTGTTTGTTGGTGTTGCAGTCAGCATTCTAGTTGCTGTGCAGAAAGAACCCAAACAAAAGCAGCTTGTGGAGGAATGGGTTTATTTGGCTTATGGACTTGAGGGGAGACTCCATCATGGCAGGGAAAACAATGGCATGAGCAGAGGGCTGGACATCACCTCTGCCACAGCACTGGAAACAGTGGCAGGAAGGTGTGTCAAATAACGGCAAGGGGAAGCTGGCTTATAACCCCCATAAGCCCACCCCCAACAACACAGCTCTAGCGAGTTTGTAATTCCCGAACTGCCATCAGCTGAGGATAGATCATTGAGAACACATTCATTTGTTTGTGGGGGACACCTGGATCAAACCATGACAGTGTGTGTAATGAGAAGAAAGACTTTTATCCACTGAGCCTGAACCATCTCCCCAGTCAATGTATAAGCAATTTTGAGACTCTCACTTGGTAACCCAAGCTGGCTTTAAGCCTCCTCAGCCTCCTCAATACTGGTCCACATCACCTTGCTCATCATTGTACTTGATAATTTCGTAAAATATATCTAGAATCTGACCCTCCAGAAATGGCTACTTTTTCCATATTTACAAACTACATACCCTGGGAATGGCTGTGTTATGATTTCTGGAAGTTGTCTGCTACAATGGTATTATTACAAAACTTAGTGACAGTGATGGAGACACATCTGGCAGGCTCTCCTTCTCCAGCCAGAGGAGGAACGATGGGTGCTTCCCAGCTGTACATTTCCACATCTTTCACTTACATATTCTCTGTTATGCAAGGGTGGAAAATTCTTAAGACTTTGGCAGTATGTCTTTTTTCCTTTGTTTTAACTACTGAAATAATGGCCCATTATGTTCTAAAGTTCATGACATTGACTTATTTTTGCTTTCAGCTATACTTAGCTATCACTGGACACGAGTAGAACAAAGGATCATAAATATATTTACAGAAAATAAGCTGAGAAAGAAAATAATAACTGTACAGGAAGTCATGTGTTTGGGAGATTTTGCATAGCATTTTATTAAACTTAAGATATGAGATGCATCATGGGTTGCTTGTGAATTTATCTTTGAAGTATTTCATAGGAAAGATATTTTGACATTTTTAATATTTCAGAAGCCAAGACTATTCTTGTGTGTGTCTGTGTTTCACTTTAAATGGTGAAGTGATTAAATGTGTGCTGTGTGTATGCATGTGAGGACTCACTGAATATATGAGTCCTGGCGATGGCAGTTGCAAACAAAATTAATTCCTTGACATAGTGTTAATTCTGAAGCAAACTCTGCACCTCCAGGCAGATTATAAATATAATTAGCATTGCATGGTCTCTCAAAAAAGAAGTGAGCCTGGAGTGAATGTTCCTTGTGAGCAGAGGGTTTCAGAAGAAGGGAGGGACTTTGGTCTAGGACAAGAATATAAATGGAAAAAGAGTTATTTTAGAACATGTTGTCTCAAAATTAGTGCTGTTCTTGGTGTTGGCCAGATAGGATTCTTCTTGCAGTGGGTAGTGGTTAATGTAGAGATCTGTGAGATAAGGGACAGTTGAGGGCTCAGCAGTAACTGAGACATTTATATCACCTTCTTCCCAGGCTTTAGGAATATTGTTTATGAGGGTCAGAGAGAAGGCCAACAATGGAGAATAGGGAGGAATGCTATGAAACTCTGTTTTCTAGATAGGACAGGACTGTTCCACTCATTAACTCACACCTTTGTAGCCACTTTACAAGAGCTACACAAGAAAGCCCATTATAGATGGTAGAGGAGTTTGCGATATGTATCCCATCCATCAATGAAGAAGTATTAGATGCTCCTGATAATTTGAAAATATGTCATTTGGTTCAGGGGAATAGCCTCTAGTAGGTTGCCTATGTTCTTGTCAATAACCTAAATAAACCTGTCCCCCAATCCCTAATGCAAGCAACCCTAACAAAATTCAGTTGGGGAAATGTCGTGAAATTAAGAGACAAGAACAAGGGTTTCAGAAGGTGTGGGAGATAGACAAGAGAGGGCAGAAAATATGATCAATATGTGTTATTTGCATGTGTGAAATTGCCAATCTATAAGAAAGGAAACCTGGTAAAACAAAACCAGCGGACAATCATTTGACTAATACATCCTAGTTAGTGACCTTCCAGTAGCAGGGATCTGCGTTTTCATTTCAACGTTTAAGATGTGTGCTTTTTATAACAAATGCCAATTCAACCATTTGCTAATGATCTTTTCCTATTATTTACAATATCACAGTATGGGGAGTTGTCTGGGCAGAGAATAGCATAAGGCCTGCTACTTACCTTCCCTGTGTCTGAGGAGCTTCTGGGACGTGGAATTATTTTCTGCACTCATCCACACTTCATTGAAAACTTGGCTCTGATGTACAGACATTAACAGGTGCTGGGAATTTCCTCACTTGCCACAGCCATGCAAGTTAAACAGATGAGTTAGGTTGAAGTCTCATGAATTGTTCTATTTCATTTTTTCTCAGACTTGCAAATGTTTGCAATAATAATCTTTGAGTCACCTATTTTGAGTTGTTCTCAAGAGATCCTCATACTTTTTAGAAATCATCATTGTCTTTCATAACTTCAAATCAGCTGTAATTTTCACTGCTTGAATATTGAGTATCCAGGCTATGTGCAATTTCCTAATATTGTGAACATTGGTGTAACGGATGTGCTTTTATGTGCACAATTTTCACATTTTTCAAGATGGTGGCATCATCTTGAAAGGTTGAATTCTTGCTATTGTAACTTGTTGGCCATTAAATGTTCTGTAGATATTTGGAATGAATTAGTATTCTTGGAAATAGTACATGAAACTCTGAGTATTTCAAAAGTCTTCATACTAATTTCTTCACGCTTTTACCAACATTGAAGATTTTGGATATATAAATCTTCACTAATTTGAGAAAAATATTTAATTTAAAAATGTTTCTTTGCCTTTTCAGAACTGTACATTTCACATGACATTAATTGTAATTTTCTTCAGGAAATTTCTCCCTGGATATTTCATTTAGTGTACTGATTTTCCTGATTGGTTGTGAAGGATTTTTAAAAATTTTATAAATATAACAATTTGTTATTTATTTTAAATGGTATCTGCATACCAGTATTATATTTATTTTATTTGCCTTTTCAACATGAACTTTAATACTCGTTTGAAAGAAACTTTATTAAAATGATTTATATTTCTTGCATAGTTATTTATATTTCTTACATAGGTATACAAATCCAAATATGATGTGTTACAGTTTTACTTCTCCTCCTCATGTTTTTATTCTGTATTTTCTAGTATACTTTTTACCAACCTATAATTGTTTAGGCATAATAGATTGTTAAAATACTTTATATTTCCTAGATATCATTTATTTCTAACATGAGTTTTAATTAGTTTATAATTGTCTCCTCAAGTTAAAAGTATCACTTCAAATATGCTAAATTCTGAATAATTTTCAAAATTGCCATTTACAGTTTTAAATTTCTTATAAGAAGTTTTCTTAGTCTATGACTTTAGAAAACAGATTTATTTTCAGTTCCCATAATCAAACCCAGGACCTCACTTTTCATACACAAGTGCTCTACCACTGATATTTTCCATCCTATTATTTTTTCATGTGTAAATATAAAACACACACACACACACACACACACACACACATTGGGAAAAAGTATAATACCAGGTCCTTATGTGAGGGACAGAGGGCAAATGCTACATACTGTCTAAGACAAATATTCATTTGATAAATACCTAGTATTCAATCTAGTATGCAATCATGGACAATTTGAGAAAATGAAAATACAATTGAGACACTTAATTGTTATTATTTTTATAATACCAGGCACATATTCATATAAAATAAACACCCTGAAGTCTCAATAGAAAGATAACTCTTCAGAATAAAGACCTTATAAAGGAAAGGAATGTTCTAAAGACTGAAATGTTGGGAAGGTTTCAGATATATACATAATCTAGTAAACCAAATAACAGCAAATCCCACAAACGTGTCTACACTCACAAAGATCACAGGGGTTAGGGAGAAATGAGAAAATAGTCTGGGGATAAATCCTTGGGCCTTGTTGTGAGTACCAGATTTAGTTCAAATTTAATTAATTAGGGAATAAGAAATCATCAAAGGCTTCTGATAAGGATGGTGATATGATCAGATTATTAATTAAGACCAATGACAATTAAGCAGCAATTCCAAAGGCCTGAGTGGACTCCTAGGGTATCATCAGGAGGCATAAGTCCTTGTTATATAACATTTTTAATGCTGGTGACATCCATCCCCCACAAAAAATTCATGAATTCTAAGTCAAACATATGTGAAAACAACCCATCGGTGAAAGAAATTAAGACTATCAATGTGTCAATATTTCTAAATGTTTGGGTATCTGCTTATGAAATCATGTGCCAGCTGTCAGTGTTGGAATAAAGAATTTAAAAATAGTGTAATGAACATCTTAAGATAAAGAAAGCATATCCATGAAATTGTGATAATTTTAAGGGGTGCTTTCATCAATGGTCCTAGTCAATTGTTCAAACCTTGGCTCATGTAAAAAATTACAACAAAACAAATTTTAATATTGAGGGAATTTCACTTTAAATATTGAATAATTTCTCCTCATTGTATATATAATACAACTTACTATTATTTATACACACTAATTTCTTTGCATCTATATCAGTTACTTTCTCATTACTGCGAAAACCTAAGCAGAAACAGCTTAAAAAAGGGAAGGGTTTATTTCTGCTTCCAGTTTCCAGAGGGAGTTCACATTGGCCTGGGAACACAAAGCAGGAGTAGGAAGCAAATACCACATCTTCACATCAGCAAGGAGCAAGTACAGATGAGAGAAAACAACCAAACAAGATAGACCATAAATCCTGATGGCCTGCCCTCAGATTCCTTCCTTTGGCAAGGCTGATCCTCCTAAAGGTTACACAACCTTCCTGACAAGAGTCACCAACTACAGATTAAGTATTGAGACACATGAATATATGGAGCCATTTTACATTCAATCCACCATAGTATATAAGACAAAATATATGATAACAGAAGAAACTAAGTTCATTTGTCTATTGTGTGCAATCAAAGTTATTAGTAATTTAATTTTTATTACAACTAACAATGAGATTTTATTAATATTGTGCCGGGTGACACATCCTCCTTATTTGAAATGGAATACATTTATTTTTAACCTCCTAAAATGCAGTGCTGTATCCCTGTGTTATTAGGAACATGACTAAGCTATTCATAATGTTATCTTTTCTGAGCTTTTATGATCTCTACCTCAATTAAAATTAATTTTGTACAAATGAATTCTAGCATGATCTTTGAATTTTTGTTAATTTACTATAGTTTTATGAAAATAAATCATTTAGTAGGATCTTATACCTCTTTAAAAACTTAAAAAAGTCTGTAGCTCAAGCTAACCTCAATCCATAGATGCCTTCTGCCTCAGCCTCCTCAGTGCTGGGATTATAGGTGTATTCTCCCATACGTGGCTCAGGAATCCAGGGCAGACAGAGAATGTGCACAGGTTAGATGTAAATACCAAAGTATTTTACATAAGGGACTTAGTCATCCATGAATTTTGAGATCCAGTGGGGTCTTAGAAACAATCAATCATGGATACAGAAGGATCTGTTGAAATCAGGACTTCATCTCTTAACAGACAGGTCAGAAGTAGGTGTACATAATAAATAATGTACTCACACAACAGAGGCAGCAGATAGGAACAGTTTCCACCTGCTTGACAAAGAGGGAAGATGACGTGTGAGACAAGTGAGAGCAAACCTACTATGCCAACTGAACCCTGGGAGTTCAAGCAGATGGTCAGAAAGTTGGCAAAGGCCCTGGCACACTGTAGAGATGGGAGCAGAATTCAAAGCCAGTAGTTAGCAGAATGGAACATTGAGTCAGGAGCCGAGTTGGATAATGAGCCCTAGAAGTGGATCTTAAAGGAAAAAACAATTAGACCAGGAAGGCTGAGGGCTACAGAAATGGGAAGTGATTCCCTCAATCCAGGTAGACATTATTGGACAAGGCTTTCCAGACATCACTGGAATAGATTCCGTACTTCTGTTTTGCTCCAGTTGCCAATTTTCAAATTCAAAAGATTGAATCCACTAATGACTGCTGAACTTGCATGCTAAAGGAAGGAAAAGCCAAGGAAGGAAAGATTGCAAAGAGGCTGGTCAGAGACAGGACGAAGAAGATGGAACAGCTGCTGAAGGGCTGTGGGTAGTGGGAACACCTCAGAAGACAGACCCTGGGCTCATTTATAAGGCAGTTAAGCTGCGGTAAATTGAAGACAAAAGGTGCGGGACAGGCAGGCAGCAAGATTGTAAAGGTCTGAGCTTCACTGATGGGACATAATGGCAGGAAGGAGAGATAATTGGCATGATTCAGACATGCATCATTTACATCATAGCCTATCTCCAGCAGGAACATCTCTGGCACTAGGGTATAGTGCTTGAGGTCAGAGTTGGACAACGTTGTACACCAAGGACATTGCTGATTAAAGAACAAGATGAGGAAAGCAATCTCATCATTCCCAGATGATATAGGATCAAAGAATAAAGGCCATTTCAGCTTGAGGGGTATGGAAAGAAGTTTGCTAGCAGAACAGAAGATCCTGTCATAGAGATTAGGTATAAAGCTGTGCATAGCAGGATTGTAAAGGTGGTTTCCACTGGTCCCGTTCCCAAGGACGGAGATAAAACAAGATGGATTAGCAGATGAGATTTTTGTTGGTTTTGAAGAAAGAGTCATCTCACACTGTATCAATGTGATGAGGAGTTGGCTACATATAATCACAACATATAGCACTATATTATTATTAATTTCTATTTCATAAAACTGGAGGTTTTATCAATGAAGATTATACACAGTTCTTCTGATATGTAGATTTTATTTAGGTTGTTTCTAATAAATTTCTAGTAGCACAAGCAATATAGTAAAATTTTAGCAAACATAATGGCAAATAGTGATACATGTTTTGCTTCTTGCTGTGTCTAAGGCAGGGATAGTTAATATCCTCTTCACTAACTCAAACCCTAGGCACTGCCTTGTACTTTTCTGCTGGAACTTCAAACATGTCTACAGTCACTGTTATCATCTTCAAAATGGCCTAAAGTTGCAGTTCCCTTTTTCATCTCTGGGACAAACATTCAACAAGAGCAGCTTATTGGAGAAAAAGGTTTATTTCAGGCATACAGAATCCAGAGGATATACCCTCAGTGGCGGAAGAAGGTGGCTCACTTCAATTGATTACTTAGAAGAAATATACCACCAAACAGCCAGCAAATACAGTCAGAGCTCCAACTTGCTCTGAACCCACCTTAGTTAGGGCTGGACTAAAAGATCTGCACATGTGACACCTCCCCCAGCTGACTGCTGGAGACTTAAGTAGGAATCTTAACCTTGTTCACAAATCCTTGAGGCTATGGGGGACATGCACTGACATTCTAATCACCACATCCTCTGTGTATACAGGAATCTGACAAAACTGTTATCCTATGAGAATCTAGGAAGCCTGGGGACCTTCATTGTTTTAGCTTCAGAATAGAACACATGTTAGGTGCTAAACCTGGTACAAGGAATAAGAGGAGAAAGATCATGCAGGCTTTGGTGTCCTCCTACCTCCTGTGGAGAAGTGCAGATAGGAAGCTGGACACACAGCACAATGGCCAAGATCTGAGGGCAGAAGTTATACTGGTGTAATATCCTTCATATTGAAGACCTTGGGCGATCAAGTGCTTGAGTGAAGGTCTGTTTCAATCAACTCTACAACCAGTTCACAGTCCCATTGAAAATGGATGTGTATACAAGGTTTGCCTTGTTTCCTTCTTATTAAATTCTAGGTGAGCTTTGAAGTGAAGGAATCTGTTCAACTACCAGAAAATACCAGTTTATGGATAATTAATCAGGCATAATCAGATAGTTTACAAGCTAAAATTCAGAAAGCACTCTTTCCAGATAAACAGGCAAGGAGAATATTTTAAATTCCCCATGTCTTTCATCATCTCCTTGTATTTGCTGTCATCACAAGAAAAATCCCAATAGTTTTGATTGTCATATACCAAATTTATAATTTTTAAGTATTACCAATGTGAAAACCAGACACATTTGTGACAAAAACTGCTTTTTTTTTTGAGGAAAGTTCTCGAGGTAGCACTGGTTGACCTGGAATTCACTATGAAGACTCAGGCTGGCCTCACACTCCCAGAAATCCTCCTAACTCTGCCTCCCAAGTGCTGGGATTAAAGACATGCACCACCACATCCAGCTACAAACTGCCTTTTTTAGATTAATGGAAATAAAATATAATAAGTGGATGTAGCTATAGAGAATTGACTGAAATGTTTTCCATAGACTCTTATGTTTGGAATAATTGGTCCCAAGCTGGTGGCAATTTGGAAAAGAGAAAGTTGTCAGGTTCTTGTGAAGTGGAGTTTTGCTGCAGGAGGTGTGTTGCTGGAGGCAGACATTGGTAGAACCTAGCCCAACTCCAAGACCAGTAGACCAACTTCTTCCTTCCTGCCTTCTGATGTGGAGATGTGATGCCCTGCTGGCTGGCTGCTTTCCCCATGCTTTCCCCTCCATGATAAAGCTTCCCTTCCATAGGCTATTTCTTCCCCACATGTTTTCTCCAGCAACAATAAGTTAACTGCCACACTACACAATGTTGACAATAATGGATCAAATATGCCTGGATATGACAACACTAATCTAGTCTGAGATTCCTTACTCCATTCCTAGAAGGAGTCTCCTACCACCAGTGTTATTCAAAGACACGCATCCTGTCTCCGAGAGAGCAGTTCTATGTCTTTGCTTCTGTTCCCACTTCACAACAGTCATTAATTTCCTGAGACCCTGTCTATCAGACCCACATCATCTTGATTAAGGCTGTTACCCTAATCAAAAGGCTGATAATTACGAGTATCCATCTGTAGAGCTCTAAGTGCGAAGATGAGTTGAGGATCCTAATTAAGATTATTTAGGTGCTACTTAAATGCCATCATTTGATTCAGCTAATCACACCAGCAGGTACATTAGATTTGCATTAATGTACTGCTGAAGCCAGCAGCTATTTAGGCAGATCAAAAATGTAGATTGCAGATACTATTTCTAACGTCTTTATCTGAAAGTGATATTGAGACAATACATTAAGATAAGCAGATTGTTAGGGAATTTCCATGTCTCTTAATTTGCTCTATGGTAATAAGTGGAGTATTTAAAATAAACAGCTTATTTATTGAATTTACTGTGTACCTCTCATCAGTGTGCACCTCTCCCCCACACACTGATGCACACCCAGCCCAACACTGATGCATTCTTTCAGTAACTACCCCTCTGTGAATTATCCTTACATAGCAATGGCAAAAACCTCAAGGTTGCTCAATAATAAATACTCTTAAGCAATATAGGATGTTGGTGCCCATTGGTGCCCATTCCAAATCTGTTAGGATGAATAGATAAGGTGCCATTTTAAATATCCAAATCATTGTTTGGTATAATGAAAATTATCATAGCAAACTGTAACCCACTAATGTTTCTTTTGTATTAATTTAACTAATGAAAATACGAAATACATTTCCTTTTAAAGTTATATAAGTATAATGAAGTAAGATATGTTCATAGAGCCAGGCTCTGTCAGGGGCTGCTTCCAAGGCATTTTCTCACCAGGTGTGGTGAAAACTAATACCACTGTCTCTTTAGGATAAGGGACTGGCTGGATTTATTTGCAGAAATAATTCTCCATAAATATGTGAACTGTTGTATTATTTATCTGCTCCTCCCTGGAACCAAAGTACCTGACATGAAAGCTCATGTCATGTTGGCTCACAGTTCCAGAGGGCACAGTCCACAGAGGGGAAGGCTCTAAAGTGGGATCTGCTCATGAGAGGTGGGAGCTTATGGTTCAGCTAATTCACTCGGAAAGATTTTAAGACACAGACAAAAGGATCAGAAGGGGGCTGGATGATAACCCCAAGGACCCACCTCTATTAGTCTACATCTGCCAGCTCAACCCTTTGTCTAGAAGATTACATACCTTCCATAAAATTTGGCATCACCACTGAGGGCCGAATGTAAAACATCAGAGCCTGTAGGGAGATGCATTCTGTATTCAAATCAGAACATTCTGTTCCTTCCCCCCATAGACTCACAGCCATTTTATGATGAAAAATGTGTTTAGTTCAACTTCAGAATCCCCATAGTCTTAAGAAGTTCAGACACTGTTCAGTAGTATAAAACCTTTTCTGGGGCTTAAGCCAACTTCTAAGTATGATCCCCTCACTACACTGTCACATAAAGGTTAGATTCTTCCCATCTCCAAGGGCTCAGAGAAAACATTCCCAGTCTAAAAAGGAGGAAGGGGACAGAGCAGGAAGAGACTGACCCAAGGAATTGTGAGACCCCACAGGATATGCAATCACCTCTGAAGAGTCATGCCTAGCTTCTTGGTCCATGGATTATGGGCTGGGGTAGATAGCTTGAGTAACCTAGGCCCTGGAGTCCTGACACCTGTACCACACATGGTCATTTTCCTGGGCCAGCTTGTAGCTTTCCTCAGTGGGTGTCACACGTCTCCTGTATCTCCAACATCCTTGGGTTTTTGATGTGAATTAGGCATCCCCCTCATGGCCTCAAGTACTGTCCCCATGGGCTTCCCTGAAGAGATTACAATCCTGAGAACTATTGCCTGGCCTCTTCAAGTATTCCCTGGAATCTTGTGGTCAGCCTCGATGATCCCACAACTCTTGTATTTTGTGCGCTTGAAAGAACTTCTCTTGGATGCCGCCAAGGTCTGCAGCCCTCGAAAGAAGTATGTGGATCCCGCTCTATCACAGTTGCACTTGATCTCTGAGTGTGTGTGACACTGAGGCAAAGAAAACAGTTCCCAAGTCGTCACATCTGAGCATGACACCCTGCATATTCTGTCGTCTCAGACACCCTTTTTAAAGGAAAGTTTTACAACTGAATTTATATTTTTATACCCAGAGCCGTCAATGAATGTGATCCCGCCACCTTTCCTCATAAACCCATACAAAGTGCAAGGTTTCTCTTTAATGGTGCCGGTCTAGTCTTAGAAAATATAGCCACTTTTTTCCACATCTGTTTTTGTTCTTTCAAAATGTGCTTAACCTCATTTCTTCATAGTTTTCTCAGATTTTTGCTTTGAATTATTATTATAAACCTGACTAGTAGCATCCATTAGTCATCCTGCTACTGATGGAATGTTATGCTGTCTTGAAATTTTCCCCACCAAGTTAATTAGATCATTGTCTTTCTAATTGAGCCTTGTGAAATTTTAGGACACAGGCTAAACACAGCCCGATCATCAGGATATAACCCAAATGGCTTCTGGCCTAATTCTCAATGGAGTCTTTGCCCCACTCTGAAAGTCATTTAACATGTTTCAACACCCACACATCTGTTGGCATTCCTGAATTCTGAGCTCCCACCAAAATGTCTTAGTAAACTCTATATGAAGTCTTATAATACTCACATCGTCTGACTGTCCAGACTCTTCCCCATTCCACTCACTAACCAAAACCAACGCCTCTGAACCTTAGGCTCAAGTTTACCAGAGTATCAAGCCATGCCTTCAAACCAGTGTTCTGTGAAGGTTACTGTTACCATAACTGTAAAAAATAAATAAATAAATAATGAATCATTAAAGTAACTTAAGGAAGAATATGTTGAATCTGGGCCAGATTTCCAGAGTCCAGTCCCATCAAGACAAGGCATGGTGGCTGGGCTGTTCCATTCAGAAGCTGCTCACAGCATGTCACATCAGGAATCCAATCTCTTGGTGTGCAAAGAGGACCAGGCGCTGACCCTCAAAGGCTTGCCCACTGGAACCTTTCCCTAGCAGCCATTCTTCTCCACACCTGCTTCCTGGATCATAGGGCCGATGTGTTGAATTTCCTGTTTAAAAAAAAAAAAAAAAACTCGCAGCCAGCATGGTGGTGCACAACTTTGATCCCAGCTCCTCGGAAGAAGTAGGAGGATCGCTGTGAGTTTGAGGCCACTCTGAGACTACAGAGTGAATTCCAGGTCAGCCTGGGCTGCAGTGAGACCCTACCTCAAACAAAACATAACAAAACAAAACACACACACACAGAGAGAGACACACAGAGAGAGAGAGAGACAGAGAGAGAAAGAGAGAGAGAACTTGCCATGATAGAACAAGCTGGAACATGAGGCACCCACAAGTGTTATCTCAAAGGGCTCAAGCAGCCCCAGCTGCCCAACCTCTGAACCTTACACTGAGATCCCTCATTCTTGGCAGACACTGGCAGCTTATTAAGGAAGATGCACCTGTCTGGAAGCCTGAGGTTCAGGACTACATCCACATGCATGTGACCGTCTCCTTCACTGGATCCAGTTTAGGACTGATAGAACTGCTCAATGAAATGAACAGAGACCAACACCAGCCTATGGAAATGAGAAAAGGCAGAGAAAACTTTGACTATCAATGGAACCCAATCACTATTGAGTAAGTAAAGATCTCCAAGAAATGGAGGAATCAATTACCTGTAGAAAAAATTCCAAATAATTGTTTTAACATGCTACAGTGGGACATAAGACAGTTTACACCATTTTCATCATAGATACTAAGCCTTAAGAGAGACACTGGTTTATACTGAAATTACAATTTTAAAATACGACTGGCTATTTTCCTTAATGTGCAATGCTGGCTTTAAAAATTGGTGGCACATGTAACTGCCAGCCTCTTCCATACCCATGCTTTGATAAAGCAGCTATAATTATGCTGCTGAACATCATTTTCTTCTACCCTTGGTAATAAAGGTCACAGTTGGTGAATTTAAGAGGAAGTGCTGAAAATGCCAGATGATTTCAGGAGGTTGCTGGGCCTGAGTAGCCTGAATGCCCACTAGCCTGGCACTGAGTGACTTGGAGTGGAATATATTTGACATTATTAAGATATTGAAGCCACTAATGACAAGCTCACTAATTTCATTTTCTTGGAAAGTAGCCAACTGTTACTTATTTATGACCCCATTATTGTAATGTGACTGTTCATATTATACCTGAAGAGTTTTAATAAAATTAATTTGTTTTTATTACAAAGAGAATCCTTTTATGCTAAGTTTCATTCACATTTCATATAAAATACTAATACTCATAACTTATCCAGATTTTTTCTTGGTAGATGTCAAATTCAATCATTTTATTGCAAGCAAGTTTGTTTTCAGAAACTGACTGAGTTTTTAATATTGTGATTAAGGAAAAATGACATAACGAAATTTAAAGGAAAATGGATGGACTTGGAGCAGATCATTCTTAGCTACCTCACACAAGAGCAGGGAGGCAAGCGCACATATTCTCCTTCACATGTGGTTTATAGCCAGGTTAAACCTGAACATTAAGAAAATCTGTCAGCGAATGGAGAGACTAGACTGTAAAAGGGGAAGGGAAGAATTGGGGGGAGGAAGGGGAGAGTGGGGGGACTCATACAATAAACTAAACTAATAATGAATCAACACCATAACACCCTAGCTTTACTTCAGTAAGTTCCTGAGGAAGCTGAGGGCACTACCTGGTACAATGGTACATGAATAAAATGGAAGGAAGCCTAACCTCAAGTACAATTGCTGAGGCCTACATCTCCCTCTCCCAGTTATTGGTTCCTTCCCACACTGAGCTGTTGATCAAAGAGACCCACAAGGTCCCCAAAATATGACAAACTTCTATCAAACCTCTTGAATACCTGCCCCAGCCCTAAGTTAAGATCCTATTGGTGAAGAAATCACAGAGTGTTAACAAACACCACCAAGAGATCATGCTAGATCCAGAATGGTAGCATATGTAATACTGGAAGGTATTGGATGAACTGCCATGGGAAATTGGTCAATGGTATTTGGAGAAAGCAGAAACCACTAATACACAATATAGACAGTTGTCTCAAGAATGCTGAACACACAGCTGTATGGAAAAGATCAGAAAGTCAAGAAGTACTCATCTGTACAATAGTGGAACTAAACCTAGGAGGGTAATCAACAGCTTACTAATTGGCTAAGAGATTTGCTTAGTGACAAGGAACCCATAACTGGAGCTGGGATCCATGTCAATATCTGATGGGGACCAAGAACCCAGGCTCCTAGTGGAATTTCCTACTACCAGAGATTTACAGAGAGGCTACACCCATTAGGAGCTAGCCAAAATAGCAATGCTTGTCTCATTTAACCTACATTGATCACACTCTCTAAGGGAGGTTCTGTTTGTATATTTCAGAAGGCAGTGAGAGAGCTCGGGACAACTCAGTTCCACCAACAAGACATTGAATGATGGCTGATATCCTGGCAGGAAACAAACCACATCTAGCCTTCACACAGGGCCCAAATGAAACCTATGAGAAAGTGACAAGACAAACAGGAGACCGATCACCACAGCAAGTCTAATAACCCATGAAAGGTCAATGGAGATAGACACTAATGATACCCAATACAACCCAGGGCAAAAAAGGTCCCGAGACACTTAAGATCTCAACAACAAAGCTGACTCAAAACTCACCCACTATGACTGAGAAAACTGAGCAGAAGAGGAGGCAGAAAGAACGTAAGAGCCATGGTGGGGGAGAATATCCAGAGACATCATCCCCCTCAGCAACAATACACAAAGGGGAAAGAAAAAAAAAAAACCTGGTTACCTCTGATGCAGTTCATACCCACTAACCTATGGACAGATCCAGTATGTGCACTGATGAAGGATCCCAGTGGGTAGGGGACCAAGAGGAGGGAAATGGGGACATATTCACAAGATTTGCTCATGCAATGTATAGACTTATTCATAATAAAGATATTAAATATAAATATATCTATTCAAAATAAATTGAATGATTCGAGCAGGTTGCATCTCATAAGAACATTTAGTTTAGAAATTACTTTTTGAAAAATTATAGCCTAAGGCTGAGGAGATAGATAAATGGTTAAAGGTGATTTTGACACAACCTTAAATGACCAGAGTTTGGATCCCCCAATCCACATAAAACCAGACTCATCTCTGAACTCCAATGCTCCTATGGCAATGGGAGGTAGACTCAGGAGAATCCTGGAGCTTGCTGGCCAGATAATCTGACATTCATAGCAACACAGCCACAAGTGAGATGCTATCACAAACAAGTGGGAGGCAATGACTGACTCCGTGATGTTATCTTTTGACCTCCTGGTGTGACATGGCATGCCCATACCTTCCTACACATAGCACACCACACCACACACACAGACACACGCACAGAGACACAAACATACACATAGCACATACACACACACAGAATATTTTTTAAAAGACCACATCCCTATTAGTTAAAATCAACAAGCCAAAGTGTTCTTCACTTGACCTTTGGTGCTCATCCTTCTGGAATATGTCTCTCCCTTTTGTATGTGGTTTACTTTCCTAATTGCCTCCTGGTGTATTAGAGCAGTTCCTTCATCCTGGCCTACAGCGGCCCTCTGGCCCCTGGTATTTGCACAAGGATTCTAATGTTTGTGGGAGTTCTTGCCCTGACTCTTCCCTCCTCTGTTAGTAAAGCCAAACATCACTTAGTCCCGGGATGCCACCCCACGATGTGGTGCCAGGTCATCTTCAGCTTTTTCGTTTATTTGTTCTTGTGACAACATCTATTTGGAAGCAAGGGTCATTGTTTATCCATTCAGTCACCAGCCATTGGCAGGCACTCTCCCATATGACAAGTATGAATCTCCTTGGTGAATTCTCTGTGTTTTACTCGAATGGCCAGAGACAAATGTGAGTGAACACAGGCCACTCCACATGTTTAGTGACACAAAACCAACAAAAAGGATATGCAGAAGCAGTCCACAGGGAAAGCAGGGCACAGAGTACACAGAAGACCTTAAGGATGCAGGAAGAAATGGAACACTCAGACTTCCTCCTAGCTTTAGCAGACTAAGACATAGTTGGCAACTGACAGAAAGACGTATCTAAAATGTGCAATTTGGGCCTAGGAGATGCTCAATGAGTGAACTACTTGCTAAATAAGTGTGGGGACCTGAGTTCAGATTCCCAGAAGCCATGGAAAACGTCATGGATATTAGAATGGGGGACCCCTGAGGCTCTCTGCCTACCTGGTCTAATCTAGCCAAACTGGTGAGCTCTGGGTTCATGGAGAGATCCTGTCTCTAAGAAGAAGGCAGGGGATGTGACTCAGGAAGCCTTCTGAGGTGTCCTTCTTGCTTTTAAACAAACACACATGTACACATGGAGCAAAACTCACACATGGTCCTGCACACAGGCAAACATGCATCCACACTTGCAAACATGCATCCACACGTGCAAACATGCACCCACACATGCACACATGTATCCATACACATGCAAACATGCACCCATGCACCTGCAAACACGCACCAACATACATGTAAGTATGCATCCACACAGTTGCAAACATGCACCATCACACACAAGCATTCATTTACACATGTGAACATATGCATCCACACACCTGCAAACATGCATCCACACACCTGCAAACATGCATTCACACACCTGCAAACATGCATTCACACACCTGCAAACATATACCCACACACACAAACATATGTCCACACACATGCACCCACACATGTACCCACACATGCAAACATACATTTATAATATGCAAGCATGCATCCACACCTGCAAACGTGCATTCTCACACCCGCATCTACATGGTGCAAACATGCATTCACACACATGCACACATGTGTCCAAACACATGCAAACATTCACTTACAAACCTGCACACATGCATCCACACACATGTAAACATGTATCCACACAATGAAAACATGCATCCACACACCTGCAAACACACATTCACACATGCACACACACCAAAAATGAATAAATAAATGAAGTGAAATGTTTGATTTGTGTTTACATATGTTAATTATAGAAACCTGTGCCATGATGGTGACAGGGACTTCCCTCACTGTGCAAGTTAGGACTCCTTCCTGTCTCTCTCACACACCCACCTCAACCTCCATCCAGAGAACGGAATCCCTTGAAAAGTCCATCTTCTACTCATCAAAAAGGAGTTCAAAATGCATACTTGTGTTCCATATGTTGGTTTATTCTTTTTCTTTACCCAAATCCATTCCAAAAGCCCACAGTTAGGATTCAAGCAGTAATGTTTTCCCTCCTAGGTGCCAGTTTACACTGTTGTAGCTAACTTTCCAGCGCTATCAGAAAGAACCCGAGCAAAAGCCGCTTGTAGGAGGAAAGGTTTTCTTTCCAGACCTTCAACGATCAAATCTCAGATGACTATTCAAAGAATACTTTCTTCTCATCTCTCTTTTGTGGTTGTTTCCTGGGAGTCTAGGTACCTTGTATCACCATAGTCTCTCCTCAATTTCTTCAATGCAGGAAGCCTCCCAGTGGGTTCTATAACTTCTTCTCACTGGGCATTCATCTCCAGGAAGAAGGCTGTCATCATTCTGAGGTTTAGACAATTTGTTTCTCATGTATTTAGGAAGTCTCTTGTCTGCCTGATGTCTACTTACTTAATATCTCTATCTATCTATTTATTCATTCATTAATACATCCCTTTATCATGTATCCATTCATTTGTTTGGTGTAAGAGTTGAATCCAAGCTGTACCAATTGAGATACATTATCAGTTCACTAACTTCAAAGTTATTTTAAATAATGTATCATTTGTTGTTCTTGTTATTTCTGGTCACAGGATACATCTGTCTCATGTCCTTTTAACTTGGCTAGAGGTCTTGTCTTCCTTTTAACACTGTCACCAATAAAACAAATGTTAACATAAAATCCTCGAGAAATCGGTGGCTGAGGAGACGGTTCAGCCAGAAAGAGTACTTGCCATGCAAACATGGAGGCCAGAGATTTCCCCAGTCCCATTTCTAACACTCATGTAAAAAGCTAGGTGTGTTCTCATCTAGTCTCTGTATGGAGCAGAGACAGGTGCAACTCACTCTGCAGCCTGTGCCAGGACAGCACCATGGGCCTGGCAACCCTGGGAGATGCAGGAGATTTTCTCCAGATTAAAGAGCTACTGTTAGCACTCTGCCTTGCAAGGTGCTGGGGGATTAGTTCTGTGCCTCTTCCTCTTGAACCCTGGGATGGGTGGTGGGGTTTCAGGCTTGCTTAAAATGAGACCAGCACCATTATCTGAGTTTGTTTTAAATGCTTGCCATCAAGTCAGACATTTGATACCCAAGCAGTGACTACCCCCATAAAAACATGTCCACACTTTTTTTTCGTGTTTTTTTTTTTTTGTCTGTGAAGATAGTTCAGAGAGTCTGACTGAAGTCTCAACATATTTTATGAATCCTCTTTGGAATTAACTTTATTTCTTGCTGAGAAGTGTTCTGGTGTTAAAATATTTGTATGTAATTACCTAAACAGATGGTACTGGCAAACATAACTCTGATTCTAATATTTTTAAATTTTATATCATTTTCCATTTATTCTTTCTCTCATACACATGGATTTTCTGTGCTTGTGTATAACATCATTGCTTCAACTTGTCCAGTTAACCCACCCAGACAGAGAGGTACTGTCATAGGACAAGTATTTGAGGAATGAGTGAATATCAGGAGTGACAATGACCTTGACTTTGTGGCTAACTGTATCTTGTTAGTCTTTTGATATATAGAATACACTGTATGCCTGGGGACATGTCATATTTAAACCTATATGAAACATTTGTGCTTGCTAGCACAGCCATAAAAGATCCAGGTAATAATTTTTATATGCTTTCTAAAGTAATTTAAGGTGCAGGTGGGAATATTTATTACACAGAAATAAAGTATTCTCATAATTCTTAAACTCACCAACATTTCATATCTCCTTGAACATTTTTTGTAAAAGTTTACATTAGATATCAAACAAGAAGTGCCTGCATGCCTGCCTCTAACATTTCCATGCAAAAGGAGCCCTGCATTTTTAGAGATAGGAATGGGAAGTTAAGCATATTTTGCCCTTGAAATCAGAACACTAAAGCAGTAAAGGGTTTTCCTTTAGAGAACAACCTGCTCTTAAACTTGCCTTGTTGCAAGTCTGGGTCAGCTTTTGAATGTTCCTCCCACTTCTCCAGAGATTGGTTGTGTTCAGTATTGCCTTAGTCTTCCTGGCTTCATCCACCTTCTGCAGAATGCACAGTGTCCTTGTGGGCTTTCCTCTTCCGGGGATGGAGGGAAGAAGGAGTGAGCAAGGAATGCAAATCTGAATTTTTGGTTCTGGTCATTTTCTTTTCTCTTCCCTTTATGCCTGCTTCTTCATGGAGTGCTCCTGGGACAGGCTGCACCCAGGGAAAAGAGTAACTTCCTTCTCTGGGCACCTGCATGCTGTGTCCCTGTGGTACTTACTTCCTGTCATCAATTTGTAGCCTCCTTCTCTGCTCACAAGGCGTTTGACATCTGTCTTCCAACCTATGCTCCTGAAAGATGTCAGACTTCTTTGAAGGACTATACAGCCCATAAATGGCTTGGGAAGGAAGTCCACAGACAGACCAAATATATATTATACATGTGCTTAAAACAGCAGGATAAAGATGTCTTTTTTATCCAGGAGAAAAAGGATGAGTTATTTAACCAAGAGAACTGGACCAACTGGCCAACCATGAGGAGAAGAAAGACTAAGATAATCCCTACCTCACAACCTGCACCCTAATAAGATCCAGAAGAATTTACCACATAAATGTAAAGAATACAAAACAAACACATAAGTCAAGCATAGGTGGACATATGCTGATGACATAAAAAAGAAAGAGCAAGGACTGTGAGGGAAAGAATAATATACTTGACTATCATGTGCTTTTTATGTAAAAGACAGTTTGGCAAAAGATATGTGTTTCAGTAAAAAAACATGAAACTGTTGGTAAATAATCTGAACCATAGAATCTACACTATTAGTATTTGTTGCATAAACATATCCTAATCATGAAAACTTAATACAAGAGTAGAAAATGTGCCATTATTGTATCTGGTCTTATGGACTAGGAAGTACGAGTTAAAAGCCAAAAGGAGAAAAGATATATAGGAAAATAAGTAAAAGAGAGAGACAGAGAGACAGAAAGAGAGAGGAGAGGGGGGATTAATCAAATATAATAAAAAATTACATAGCATTATGAATTATTTACAAACTTGAGGTAAATATATCCCATCATACAACATTAAGATTAAATTGGTTGTTCATGGTGAAGTTAAAAAATGTATCACCAGTTTTTTGAATTATTTATATATGTGAAGTAAGTTAATATTCAAGAGTTTGCTATAAGGAAACTTAACATTTATCATATTAGTTAAAATAGTTAATAATTGAAAACAATTTACATGTTCATTCATGAAGAATTGGCTAAGGTGTAGCATAAGAGATTAATGATTATTGAAATTCTACCTATTTTTTAATGATTAGATAAGACATTAGTTAAAATATTTTTAAAGTACATCAAATGTATTTAGTATATATGAATTTTAAAGAAAAATATGTAAAACTTGACATGTGGGTATTTATAAACTGAGGACTTTTGATGTGATTTGATTTTCATCTTTTATTAAAAAGTGCATTTCTTTTATTGTCACTTAAGGATTCTGACAAAGGTATCATGGTAATCATCATGCAAACATACTTGTATTATTGCGGTTAATTTCCAAATAAGGCAAAATGAGGTGTTAATGTCTCCTGCACGAAATATAAATATATATTTCCTCTGGATGCCAGTATGTGCCAACCAAATCACAGACAGTAAGGAGAGATGTTTCACATTCAAATGTTGGTTTCCTGTTACCTGTATCCCTCCACTAGCTACCAATAAATATCTGTTAGTAAATTGTGAAACATTAACAGATTCTCATCTGCTCCTTTCAATTTAACCTATTAATGTTTTCTTATATGCATTTAGTGATATCGTAGTAAATAAAATGGAAATGTAATTTGTAATATTATCATTACCCAAAAGATAAAGACACTCTGTGGATAATAATGTGGCTGGTGTCTGGATGGCCTTTGAAATTCAAAGCTCATCCATTCTTAATCTCAGGATAGTTTCCTCTGCTCCACACAGCTCTCTGAAGGCTTCTAGGATTCTGTCAAGAAATAGCTTAAAATTTTCTCAGATCTTGAGACAAAAAGTCTATGGGATTCTATAAGTTATGCTCACTCTATTTCCGCTTGATATAGGAAGTGATTTCATGTCTGTGAAGTCATACACACTCTTTAATCTCATCTTTTCCTTCTGTCTCCCCTTCTGAGATGCCTCCCCTGCAGCTCATTGCATGGGGAACTCCATCACATAAAAATATTCATGAATTTGCTGCCTGATCTAAATGATCACCTGCTCCAGAAATTAGGAAGGGACCAACCAGGAGAGACATAGGAAGTGTTGCATTTTTCTTCTGATACTCCCACAGGCCATGTGAAGGAAGGAAAGAAAGAACTGAGAAGATTTCATTCCTTTCCATTGATATTATTTATCATCAAATATGACATATTCCCTATTTTATTTAGAAATTCAAAGCACCAACTACACCAAAACTAAGCTTTATTTTGTACATTGATTGCTAAATAAAATTTTGCCTGCTATTCTCATTCATTTAAATGAATTTAATTTACCAGTCATTATGTCAAAATGAAGGCATTCTAGAGAGTCTCACAAAGACATTGAGCAGTGAGGCTCATGGTCCTAAAATCAAGCCCATTTCTACCTGTCGAAGTGAGCTCACACAAGTTTATATTTCTGTGTGTGATCAGACATATTGCTGCCAACATGCTAAGTAAAAATCCATATAGGATTAATGGGTCATCAGAATTTTAAAATATGCAGAATGGATGTGGTTAGGGTAAAGCGTTGCAGTTTGAAAGAAGTTTTAATTCTACCACAGGTGGAATTTGATGGCAAAGGACCCTTTGTGCATTTTGGAGCTCAGCTCCATATTTGGTATCAGAGAATTAAAAAAAAGAAAAGAAAACATATTCAAAGGCTATAATCTATTTTTATGTTATATTCTTAGAATATTGGATGAGATCGCCAATGTAATTAGGGTACTTCTAACAGCATTCATAAAGATCAGACGTCATCTTGTTGCCTCTTCTATATACAAGAATATGAGGGTATTTTACCTTGGCATTGGTTGGGGATTTAGATCTTTGCTTTACTAAAAAGTGTGCATTACGCTTATCTAAGCCTCCCTTCCTGAACCTCAGAAGACTGGTAAGTAATTTTAGTTAGTTTAGGATTTGTATGTTGTCCTTTTGTTTCAAAGAAGTGAAAAGTACACGTGACTATTTAACGCATCATATCAGTCTCCTTGTATCCTGAATTGGGAATCCGAAAATACAAACTTTTATGGCCCAAATTCTTCATGCAGTCACTGTGTGGCAATGAACAAGTTTCCTATCATCTCCCAACCTCAGTTTCTGTGTAGCTCTGGGAATATAAAATGTCATAATTCATAGGAAGGATTTGGGAAATTTGTGAAAACAGATACCATTTATAAGTGCCTCTCACTTTTAATATTGTGATTGTTGTGAGTCCCATGTATCTTGAATTATTCCAGTTAAATAACTTAAATATCATTAGGTAAGATTGTCATTCCATATCAGATCTTTCTCTCACCTGTGATAATGTGCTCCTCAATTGATATCAATAAGTTTTTTTTCCTGGCCTCAAAATACAAATGCCTCTTTAACCTTCCTGTCTCTCTATTAGCCTCTATGTCAATAAGCATGTTTATTCATCTCTAAGATGTCTCTTCCTCCCATCTCCATCTTCTGACTTTTGTGTGTCCTTTGGGACATTTTTTAGGGAAGCAAAACTCATATTTCAGGCCATTTGGGTTCTAATTCTGGCTGTGAGTCTCTGACTGTGGGATTTGATTAAATGATATAACCTTAAATCTAATGTTCTTACCTATAACATAGGAAGAACATTTACCTCTCTCAGAAATTATATGTAATGAAATTATCATCACCCCAAATATCTAATGACTTCCATTTATCTCTAAATAATACTCAAATTTCTCTGAAACACTGCTTAAACAAGTTATTCCCTTTCTTATGATATCTTTTTATTCTCTTCTGATCATTATTACTACCCATGAGGCAGTGACCTTCCCACCAACACCTCTTAATTAAAGCATAACTGATTATCTGTTTGCCTGGTTTGTAACCAGAAAGAGAGTGAACTATCCCTGCGGAGAACACAGAACTACTCTCAGGAAACACAGCGCAATGTACCTTAATAACATCATAATAACTGAACCTACTTATTTACATGGTACCATTACAACATGGTAGTTATGCAACCGAAGGAAATAAATCATACCACACCTTGAGTCACACCATGCCTCCTCACTTAGACTCTACATGAGAGTGACTGACCCCAAGTGATGATGTGATATTGTCCCTTCTCTATTTCCTTTCAAATGCAGAATAAAAAGAAAATTTGTAATGTGCATTCATTCCTAGAATTAATACTTCTAATGGGTACAAATAAATGTCAAAATCTTATTTTTCTGTGTTCTATTAATATTTAATTAGTAAATGGATTTAAAAAATATTAAGTTTCTTTTACTTAACTGTAAATCATACAAAATAAAGCAGAAAAGTGTCTCTAGCAATTCACATGATTATTCATGACCATTTCCAGTACATACAATACTAAAAGACCTGGCAAATAGTTTTTCCTACATGGTTAATAAAAATTAAAACATATTACATAGTGTTTCTAAATGTATTACTACTTAATTGGTCACATTAAACTATCAATATTTAGGTGACAGACTATTCTGGATTTCTAGTTGAGGAATGAATAAGAATTCTTACCATTCAACCAAGGCTGTTGAAATAACATGAAGGATATTTATGGGTTATTTCAAGGTCTAAAAAGTACTAATCGACAGGAGGGTATTTCATTGTAGACCTTCATTTATTTCCTCAAAGTCAAAACAAGAACGTGGGGCAGCCCATGGGAGGATCACAATGTCTTCATTTGTAACTTGTCACAAGTAATCCAGGGAGTAAATAAAAAACCAGGCAGGCAAAGACAGACACAGATGGGACACAGTACCATGGAAACTTCTGGAGAGACAATGAAGTCATGTGAATGCATCCCACAGAACACAAGAGCTCTAGATCTGAACACACACAGACACACACACACACACACACACACACACACACACACGCACACACACAGACACACAAACCAGGATAAATAGATATATAAATAGATATGTAGAAAGATAGAAGAATAGATAGATACATACATAGATAGATGATAGATAGAGAGAGAAGATAAATGATAGATAGAAAGATAGATAGATAGATAGATGCATAGATACATAGATACATAGATAGATATAGATAGATAGATTTCTCTAGAAAACCAGGGAAGAAAAAAAAATATGCCTTGATAGAAACTGGTAAACAAAAGTAATACCTTGCAGAGGATGTGTTTGGATAACTTTCTTCAAACTGGCTTCCTTTGACACCCCGGAGAGCTGTCAGAGGTCTTCTAATTTAATATTAGACTAGAGATTTCCTGGGGCTGACTGGAGATCATCTACCTGTGATGTCCTGGAAGTGGAGCCACCACTGATGCCCAGAAACGATGGGTAGGGACAGTGGCAGCCTAGAGTGGGAACACCGGCACATTCAGCCCTTTTGATTAATGCGAGTAGGCAGAAACGAACACACACACACACACACACACACACACACACACACACACACACACACAGATGCACAGGTTGACAGGAGCTAGGCAAATTAAATCCCCAAATCAAAGTTGGCTTTGTCGTTATGCCCACAGGTCAGGCCTGTTTTGAACAGTCATTCTTTGTGAAAGAAATGCTGATCAATTGAATTCCACTGAGGCAGCCCAATGTCCTCTTTGCTTGTTTTTACTGTACTATATGGTTACTTCTCTCAGCAAGTGCTCTCAGCTCATAAGTATGAATGCATTCCCAATTAAAGCACAGTCCTCTAATGAACAAAAGAAATTTGGGTCTTTTTTAATGAGTTGTCCGTTTTACCGTAGGATAGGGTGATACATTCAAATTACAAGGAGAACAAACAGGAGTTTCATCTGGTGTCGACCACGAACAGGATGGCACTCCAGGAAGGGTTGCCAACGCTGCTGTTATTAGAGGTTCATACACAGTCGGTCCAGGAATGAGTACACACTGAAATCACCTCCTTTGCAATGACATGAAGCTTTGGGAAGGAAAGAGATGCCAAGGCAATAGAAATAACAAGACATGTCTTATGCACTCCTGCTGATTCTTTTATATGCATTGTGACCCACTTTCTTTACCGCACAGCTCTGAATCTTAACTTCTAAATTGGTGGATGCAAGCTTTTGTGTGTGTTTGTGTGTGTGCATGTGTTCACCATCCCAGCCCTGCCATGACAGGTTCATAGCCCTCTCCAGAAATAAAGGAAACTGAAAGTTGGGATTGATTGTGACTTTCCTGATAGGGTTTTATAGAAAAGTCATTATCATATCTTTTTAACATAGATAATTATTATTATGAAACCTAACACATAGTGGAAGCTTTCTTGTCTTGGTGAGGAGAAAAAAAAATGACCTAATTTCTTGGTGCTGAAATTAACTGATTTCAAAATATGTGTAAATCACTTAATCCACCTTTAATTTCCTTCTCCTTTTGATAAGAACTCCCTATACCACTAAAATAGCATTAAAATAATTAAAAATCAAAGTAATTTTCAAATATTTTAATCCTATATCAAGCAATGGAATCACATTTCAAACAACATGCTAATGATAACATAACTATCACTCTAATTTAAAATTCCACTATGACTAGATATTTTCTCTTTGTTATTGTACTTTGGTTAATGAGCTATTTGTGATTTGTCCTATCTTAATTAAGTTTGCCTCTTTTTAATATAGTAGAAATTTTAAGAATATATGAAGTGATAATTAAATACACCCTAATTAATCATAGATTGAGTAAGGTACATAGACTTTTGAAGGTTACCAATGGAATTATATAACACATCCTCCTATATTGTTGTAAATTATTTTTTATAAACTTTAGATATCTCCTATAAGTAGATACTTTTGTGTAATTAGACCTGTTTTAGGAATAATCAACATTTCTAACAATGTCAATATACATCATGTCAGAGAATGGTTTTCATTTAGCTCCATATATTAATAATGGCTTGAAGATATTTGTACAAATATAGCACGAAAAATGTAAACTTAGAAAGTCACTTGACCTCCATCTTGCTTCTTCCTCCAGCCCTCCATTTGAAATTCACACCACATCCAGGCAGGGACAAAACCCAAAAGGATGAGGCTCTCTAGCCCGTGTTCATACCAAACAATTGCAATCATGTGGAGTGTGCATGGCGACCTTCTTAGCCACATTGCCATGCAGTAAAACTAGAATAAATTGAAAACCAATTTGCAGCCTTTATTGTGCATATGAGAATCCAAGGTCCTGAATGGCTATGTCTTGCAAACTCGAGAATCCTGTAGACAGAACTTGTGCTTGACACATGCATACGTTTTTATATTTTCTGATGAAGAAAGTCAAAGAGGCTCACAAAGCAAAAGGCTCACAGTGAGGTGGCCGAAGAAACCACATTTCCTATACTGAGAGAGGGAAGTGCAAAGAAGGAGCCTCAGGAAACACTTCCAAAGCTTTACTATATTTCCTAACATGTGTTTAATGTATGATATGCTGAATGAATGTGTAGGCTATGTCAAAACATGTACTTTGTAAATCTTTCTATTTTCTGTTGACCAAGATGATGATGATGATGATGATGATGATGATGATGTGTGTGTGTGTATGTAAAATCCAGACAATAAAAATTCATGGACTGGGTGGATGGCTTAGTAGTTAAGGTCCTTGCCTACAAAGCCTAATGATCCAAATTTCCCCAGCACTCATATAAAGCCAGATGCACAGAGGCACATGCATCTGAAATTTGTTTGCAGTATCTAGAGGCCCTGGCATGTCCATTCTCTCTCTCTGTCTCTTTTCTATCCATTTCTCTCTCTCTGCTTGCAAATTAATATGTAAGCATATTTTAGAAACATTCACCATTCATACTTTGCAGCACTTGCCTCGGTGGCAAGGGCACTGCAGTGACCTCCTCATAATTTTCATGCTGTATTTGCCACCTTTTGCTTTGTTGTTCAAATGAAGATAAATGTCAGTATTTCCCTTGCTTGCATAATGCCATGTCCTATTCCAGACTGTAAGAAGCTTCTCCTCTGATATATCACTGGGCTCTCCCTTGGCAGAGTCTGCTGGGATGCTATTTTCAGATCCCTTTGCTCGTTTGCAGCCCTCTCTGAGCTAGTATTGCTGTTACAGGCCCATTAGAGGGAAGATAACACTGTTGGTGCACAGTGCCCATGGTTCCCAGTAGGAATCGGATTGCTAAATGCATGCATATTTGATGGAGCAAGCCTAAATAAAAGGTTCTAATGTTTAATAGCCTATAAAGGGCAAATGAGAATGTATGAGAAACTATCTCTATGTTACTGGACGTCATATCCCCAATTAGGAAGCAAATTCTTTATTGGATCAAGGGAATTTATTCTAAGGTATTTTCCTGTTACAATAGAAAATGAAATTAGTTTTTTATTTATAGGGTAAAAGAATGAATGCATGGCATAAAATAACATTATAGCCATAATATTTAATTAATTTTGCTTCAAACTTATGATTAAGTGAATTGTTTTCAAATCAGAGTGACTAAAGCCCTTTGTAAAATATCAGTTCCTGAATAACAATGATCAATCTGCCTGCATTTATGCTTCTTAAAGTTTTACATCTGAATCACTGAGTATTTGAAATTATCAAGCAGACATTCACAATGATTTTCTTTTGTAGTTTATTCCCCGTGTTATTAAATATAAGATGCAATGAGGAATTGAGGCCTGTTAAAAGGTGTCATCTCCATCAAACTTAGTGGTACTTGTTTTAAAATTCATAATGATTTCATTTAACAGGAAGACCTTGTGTTTTAGAATAAATGCATATTACATTTTTCTCTTCCTGATAGGTCTATTTCCTCATGTCATAGTGGTGTTCATGCCCCCACATACTTACATATATACATATATACATACATACATACATACATACATACATACATACATACATATGAACAGTGCTTAAGTTTCGGTCTGATTTTGGTAATTTTTGGTGTTTGAACCCCAGCACATTGTGTAAAGAGGTCTTTATGCATCAATCTTTATTTAAACCTTTTGTATTTATAAGTAAATTCTAAGTGACTGTTGGTGCATATTATTGGGTAAACCTCACACAGCCCTCGCTGGCATGATGGACATTAATGACCATGACAACTTTTTTAAACAGAGAAAAGATACATAGTTAATTAAAGTGAATTGTTTATATTCTCACAGGTACCAAGTGAGAAATGAATTGCTTAAAACTAATTTAATTTTTGTTTTAATTTTTGAAGAATGAAATCTAAGGTGATGACTTGGTAATTAAAGGTGAAGGCTGTCGAAGCCTGCTGGCCCAGAGTTCAATTCTCCAGGAGCCACTTAAAACAGATGCTCAAAATGGCGTCTCTGTCTAGAGTTCATTTGTAGTGGGAGGTTGTCCAGGTGTACCTGCCCTCTCTCTGTCTATCTCTTTCACTCTTGCTCTTTGCCCACAAATAAATAAAAATATAGAATTTTTTAAAATTAAAGAATGGAAAAAAGTTAATTTTAATAAGATAGTTTACTTCAATTCATGTATATACTTTTACCAAAAACGTATGCTTTCCAAAGCTCTGAATAGTTAAGAGTTATTACTAAAGTAGGTGTTTGTGCAATTTCATGCTGTTGGTATTAACAAGTATATTTTCTAGTTCATAACCAAAGTGTTCTTGCATATTCCTGATTAAAATTTTTGGAGTAAAGTTTCCCTTGAATAACATATTTTCAGATAAATGATACAGTTATTGTAGAAGAGAAATGCATTCTTTTCTAGATGATGTTTCAGATAAATGGCAGAAAGTCAGGTTTTGTAGAGGTCATTTGTATAAAAACAATTTAATAAGGAGCATTTGTAATTGTAATTTATTTCAATTTCCAGTGTATACATTTTTAAAGCAAAGATTGTTAACATTTACTTTGTGATAAGATCAACATTCGCTTAATCATTTTCTTCTTCAAAGCCTTGAAAGCTAGCATTTTTTATGTTTCCTAGGCTTTACAGTCTGCCATTTTTCATTTATATTGCATCTATAAGCAAGAAAGATTTAGTGGTAAGCAAAAGAAATGCCAAAATAAGTTATCAAAATGATTATGATGTGGGAAACAGTTCTGAGAGTAATTTGTTGCTGAGGAGAAAGTAGACCAGGAGGCATTGTGAATTATTTTTGTGGAATTAAAAATGTAAACAAGGGGAATATTACCTAGCTGTGTACCATTCACATAAATGTACTTAACATAGCTTCTCATTAATACTAATTCTGCGTTGATGACTAAAGTTTCATTAGCTAATCAATAATTTGGATTTTTACTATTCCTGTGAGGTTTCCTTTCTATGTTGCTCCCCTAAAATATGCTAAATACAGTTACCCATGGACTAGACAGAGAAAATCAGGTTAAACCAATGGGTTAGCTGTAAGTCATATTTGCATAGAATATTATAATAAATTATGGAAAAGTATTTTCCCAAGTGGTTTTTCGAGTGGCATGTCTGTGTACTTTGTGCTCTGCAGCAGCAAGGGACATTCCCATCTGTGGTACTGTCTATGGAAGATGGACCTACAGGTGAACACACACTTTCTAGGACATGGTCAATGTCCAGAACCAACATTCATGTCTCCCTGCTGCAAACAGATATTGTCAAGCAGACAGGAGCCAACACTGAACCCTCCATTCTTGTCCTTTGTGTCATGGTCACAAACATTCTATGAAGTGTTTCCTCCCTGACACCAATAGTCTGTCTCTGCTTCATGGCCTGTGTAAACAAAAAATTATTGGCAGCTGGAGGATAATTTTATAGTCGCCCATTACTATTGGCTATAAAATATTATTTATAGATGTTTTCATGTTGATGTGTTTTCTGTCTACTTCTACTTTCTTCAGGGCAAAAAAAAAAATACTAAACTTAGAGCCCATGGTGGCCTCCATGGACATGTTGGTATGACCTCTGCTGTTGTCTTTTTATGTGTTATATTACATCTATTGACTTGCATATGGTGAGCAAAACATAAAGGTTGAAACAAATTTACTCTTGATGAAGGCATCTTGGAATGTGTGTTGCAATATAAAATGGAGAAATTTTATATAGAACATTTTTTTCTCAGTGTTTGCTAGAGAAATGTTCTATAGTTTTCTGTTTTGATATTTTCTTATCTGATTTTGGTATATAAACTGGCTGAGTAGAATGAGGTCAGAGGTGTTCCTTTCCTTCATATTTTGTGGAACTGTTTGAGGATTATTGCTTTTAGCATTTCCTTCAATTTTTGTTTATACTCTGAAGTGATTTTGTCCAGTCAGGGTGGTTTTCTGTCTGGGGGGTGATTTTTTTTTTTGTTTCAAATCATTGCTTATTATGAATCCACTTAAGTGGCTATGTCATCGCCATTCGACTTTGGAAGAGCATATGCATTCACAAATTTCACTATTATAGATTTTCTATTTTATGGAATTTTTGTTTTTAAAGTAGTCTGTAATGAATCTGTGGATTATCTATGGTTTTATTTACTTATTTTTGTAAGAGCCTCTTTTAGCCTCTGATTTTATTATTTTGGTTAATTTGTTTAAGGGCTTGTCAGTATTATTTATCTTTTCAAAGACAAACTTCTTGTTTGAATAATTTTATGTGTCATTCTTTTAGGCTTCTCTTTATTAGTTTCTACCCTGGACTATATTATTTCTTACTACCTACTAATTTTTGGTCTATGTTCTTCATAGTTTTGTATGAAATTTTATTTTCTCAGAAATAAGGGAGTTTTAAAACATAATTAAATGCCTACAAGAAAGAAAATAGAAATCTGACTTTATTTTTAAGACAAAAAAACTCCAATAAGGGCTGCAGAGATGGCTTAGCAGTTGAGGTGCTTGCCTCCAAAGCTTCATGACCTAGGTTCGATTCCCCAGTGCCCACTTCAAGCCACATGCACAGAGGGGCACAAGCATCAAGAGTTCATTAACAGTGCTGGAGGATCTGGAACACCCATTCTCTGTGTCTCTGTCTCTCTTTCCTCTCTCTCTCTTTCTCTCTTTCTCTCTGCTTGCACATAAATAATAATTAAAAATCAAAACCCAATAAGATCAAGTTGAAATATTACTAAATTATAGTAGAGAGAAAAATTACAATCAGAAGCACAGAGGGCAAAAATAAAAAGGAAAGATAGTGAAATAAAAAAATGATCACCTGATAATGAAAAAAATGCAACAAAATTAAGTAATTGTATGAAGGAACGTAAACACACACACACACACACTCACACTCACACACACCTCTGAGTCCTTGAAAATTCAAAAATTCCAGTCATATGCATGACATATGCAGGTATTAGGGAAGTAGATTAAATTTGTGGGCATTTTTCTGTTCTATGATTCATGATGGTATTGAAGCCTACTTTCTAATGTCTACCAGAACTATCTGAACGTTAATAGCTTCCCTTCTGTGGTGGCTTGAATCATATGTCTCTCCCTAAAACTCTTCTGCTCTGAATGCCTGGTCCCCAGTTGACAGCAATTTGGGAGGTGGAGCCTTGCTGGAGGAGGTGTGGATTTTCAAAGGCCCTCAGAGGCTGACAGATGCCTGCAGTTCCCCATCCTTAATACAACTTCAGTAGGTGTCTCTCGGGAGAGTTTTGCTTTGTTCTCTTTGAAGCCAGTCACTTCCAACAGGGCAGAACTCTTCTCTGGTTAGTCTAGGTGTACCAGAGACAGGTGGATTCTGGTATTAAAACTGAACACCTACAAGGCAGACAGAGCGGCAAGTGGAAGAATAAGAACTTTTGGCCAGGAGAGGGTGGAGAAAGGACAAAGGTGCTTTAGGCTTACACACCTCTTTCCCTCTCTGCTTCTTGTGAATGCCGATAGATACCCTGAACAGGGGGAAACAGAAGGCTACATTCAGCCCCTGTCACTCAACACAGTCGCAAAAGTCCTACACAGGATGAAGAGAGTTGTCTCCTTTTGACCCTGAGACTGTGAGGCACTGTGGGGTTCCTCAAGGGATCAAGACCAGTGTCTGCACACAACTGTCAAGAAAAGTCAAGAGACTTCCTGATTCTTTATAAATTCAAGTAGCTTCAGTGACAGGGCACATAATTAGTTTAGCCTCACGGATGGTGTAATAAGACTTCAGGTGTAGGTAGGGAGTTTTCACTGGGTGGCAGGTGATTAATAATCTATCTGTATTGAAGTATTGAAGCAGCAGAAAGACAGCTACACACTCTTAGTTCCTGCCCCTTGTCCTACAATAAGATGACTATGACAGCCTTCAACCTTCATCTTATCTTCTGGATGGTGTTGTTGGCTATTCCACAACACCAACAATTCAGAACAGGAAGAGAGAGAAGAAACCAATGAATGCATTTTCTCATTTCTTTCTTGTCAGGATGTGCCTTCTATCCAACATTCAGAGGCTCCACTCAACCCTCCCAGCATCTGCTGGTTTCTTGGTTCTAGCATTCCCTTCCCTTTTCTGACATGAGGAGCAATGCCCTTATGGTAAAAGTAACTACATCGTTAGCTCGCACTAGCCACTAGATCCATTCTATATCAGTCAGCCATTAAATTCCACTAGATAGCTCTCTCCTGGTTTCATCCTATGAGTAGAGGAATCTGAAAGATACAGAAATTGTCATCAGGAGAGACCAGAGGACAGAGTCCTGAGTAAAATTTCACTCCTCTATTACATGTTTGGGAGGGCACTGATTACATATTGGAAGGGGCAATCATGGAATCTGATATCAACAAGAGGAAGGTGGAAGACAAGGCTTTTGGGTAATAAGGGACTCAATCCCTGTTGCTAGAGTAATAAGTGTATCAAGCAGGTGTTCTCTGGAGAGTACAAGGAGAAAGGGGCCCACTGAGCAACTTGAATGTACCAGCTCAAGATGCATGTGGGACACCCAGAGCCTAGGACAATTTTATCGATTTTAAAATTTAATTTCCTACAGCTACAGGAATGATGTGCTTGAAAATCGAACCCATTACCAATTGCAGCTGTCACAGAGACACAACTCGGATAAGTGTGGCCTTCGGCATGATCTAACTGAAGTCAAAGAACTAGTGAGGAGTTGCTGCTGATCCATGGAATGGAGGTTTCTCAACAGGCAGAATCAAAGCTCAGAGCTTTAAACAGCCAAATCGCCCTAAGAAATCCTTGATTTCCTCTCCTTACTTCATGAAGCAACTTGAAAATCTTGCAGGGACCTCAGGTGGAATAGTTGTCTGTATTCCCCACCTTCACGACTTCCAGAACTTCAGATACATAATAAGAGTCAGATCATTAACAGTCCAGACATGAAATGGAACAGACCCCTGGGTAAAGGCTGAAAACAACCTCCCCACACACACAGTTTCATAGGGGGGAAAGCTTGGGTACAGGAATGGGAAGTCTTGTCACATTGACAAGCAGGAAGCCCAGAGAGTTTATTGGAAGTGAGTCTGGGTCCTAAAGCCTGAAGACACTCCTCAGATGCTTACTTTCTCTATCAAGGGGGCTTCCTTGATGGTTCCCCGTCCTTCCCAAACACTGCCCCCAGTCAGGATCAAGTGTTCCAACACAGGATCATATAGGAGATATTTCACATCCTACATTGAAACTGCAACAAGGGATTTTTGCCAAACTCATGTACCTTAAAGGTTGCTTCTCCCTCAAATGGTATTTTGTGTTTATTATTAAATTTCTAGTTATGTTCCCAGACAACTCCTATAACTACCATAAAGCAATTAAGCCTCCCATTCTCTCTAAGCTTGCATGTAGCATTTGAAGTGAATAATCCTGTTATAAGCTATCATGTTGGAAGAGGCCATTGATCTGTGCCTGATTGACTTAATATATTTATTATCACCATTAAGTAGGGGTGTTTATGAAACATTGACACACGACCTCTTACGTTTTCTACTTCAGAGTCATTACAGTGAATTACATTCATCTCTGAATACCTTTATGCAATTCAGAATAATATGTCGGGAACTGAGATATTTAGATCCCACTTACACATGTAAAGAGTACTTCTCAAGTAATCATTTGTCATTCTAACTTCATTTCACTTAATCATGCTTTGAAAATGAAAAGCTATTACTTTCTTTTCAATAATATAATCAAGAGGAAAATTGTGGACGCACACTCTAGCTTTCCTATCTCATCCCTTCATCTCCTTACAATTCCACAGAATTTTTTTTCCCATTTTTTAATCTACATAATTGGACATTCCTTTTTTCACAATGTAGCTTCACAAAAGCTTCATTCTTGTTGTGTGCAATGTATCTTTCCTGATACATTATTGTACTATGTAATCTGTCTTCCCTTACTGTCTAGTTCCCAGAGAGAGACTAGCTCTGTTAAATATTGAGCTTCTCTAGAAAGAAAAATGTCTACTTTTGTGTAAAATTCCATTAATTTTCATGCTGCTAATTAGATGCTAATAATAATATTACTGAAACTTTAAGACAGATAAAGAAGAAGAATCTTCCAGAGTCCAAATTCCTTTTGACTTTCTGGACATGGAATGTGGGCTCACGAGTGACTATGGTCCTGAGTACAGATTAACAGAGAACTGGGGTTCTGGGGCTCAGCCTCAATCTTCTGCCATTATATGGCCTTCTTACAAAAATATCCACCTGTACTGTCTAGTTCCTGTGAGACACTAATTCTGCTAAACATTAAGCTTCTCTAGAAAGAAAATTTTCTACTTTAGTGTACAAATCTTTTGATTTTTAACACTGATATTTTTAACACTGATAGATGCTACTTCTAGATAGAATCCAAGCATGTCTCTATTTAAAGTATTTCCATGATCAAGTTTATGTGCTTATTCATATAAAATAACTGTGTTTATGTTTTTTATGCATTGAGTGTAAAACATATTCCATATGCATGTCTCAGTCACTGTGCTATATATTGATAAATGCAACAAAGAAGAGAGCATCATTTTGATTGTGTAGAGTAGGTCTTTGAATTATAAGTGCATATAGTATGGCATCCATATAAAATTTGTCACTTAAAAATCTTTGTAGGTAAAATAATAATTTATCAAGAATTTTTATTTATAAATGAAATTAGTGTTTTCTAACAATAATTTAAAACAAGGAATCAATCCACAGAAAAGTGCATAAAGACAGAAGACAAAAATCAGATATATAAAAATGAGCATACAGTGAAAAGGAAAACTGGTAATATCATTTAAAGTCAAATAATATCTCTACAGTAAAGTCAATTGAAATGTTTTGTTCTTCCATAACTTTGATCTCAAAAGCTTGAAATTAAAACAAACCAAATAAGATCAATATGATGAATAAGTAAGAAATATGCATAAATCATAAAAGATATGCTATAATGAAATACTTTCCAATTATTGACCAAATCTCAAGGATCTGCATTTACAACCCTAATTTCCCCAGTAGTTTAATTTTTATCAAAACATACAAAGATGAAATCAAAACAAATGAACATGGGATTGCATTCCAGAGAGAAAAAATATGAAAATAGAAGATTTGAGTGTTGTATGAATTTATTATTTTTAACACATCTGCTCAATTCTTTCTTACTTGCATTTTTGCCTTGAATGTATAGTACATTACATATATAATAATAACACAACTGCTCAAAGGCTTTTGAAATTGACCAGTGTAGCCAGGATGAGAAGTAAGAAGACAGGAAGCCAAGAGGCAGCAATGTCCTGAGGCTGCGGCAGAATTCCTTTCCAAGATACTTCCCAAATCCTAAGCACCATGGGCAGAAAGGTCAAGGAAATTCACAAGTGTGCTTATGGATGAGGGAAGAGTTAGGTAACATATAGAGAAAAAAAACTACACAGAATATCTTTTAAAATGATTCTTTTTGAATGGCTGTGGCTGTGACCCACCATGACTCAGGGAACTGAGCGGAAGAGGGGGCAGAAAGACTGTGAGAGCCGTGGTGGGGGAGACTATCCAGAGGCATGGCACCCCTCAGTAACAAGACACTTGGGCCAGAAGAACCAGGCTGAGTACTAGGCTATCCATGGTCCCCTGCCACAAGGACTGATCCAGACAGCTCACGGATGAGGATATCCAGATGATAGGGGATGGGGAGGGAACTGGGGATAACAACCCATTGTTGGCTCACTAAATAATGTAACTCATTATGGGCAATAAAAAAATTTAAAAATGATTCTTTTTAAATTATTTTTGATTGTCCATAATAAATTACATTATTTAATGGGCAAACAATGAGTTGTTATCCCCAGTTTCCCAATGCCCTTCTTCCCCATCCCCAATCAGCTGGGTATCCTCCTCCATGGGCAGTCTGGATCAGTCCTTGTGGCAGGGGACCATGGATAGCCTCGGAGACAGCCCAGTTCCGCCGGCCCTAGTATGTTGTTACTGAGGGGTGTCATGCCTCTGGATATTTTCCCCCACCATGGCTCTCACAATCTTGCCACCCCCTGATGTGGCTTTGTAGTTGGTTTGCTAGGAATTTGTTTAGGATTTTTCCATCCAAGTTCATCAGGGATATGGGTCTGTAGTTTTCTTTTCTTTTTGCATCTTTGCCTGGTTTGGGAATTAGGGTGATGCTAGGTTCATAGTATGAGTTTAGGTAGCCTACCCTCTTTTCCTATGCGCCTAACAAGCTTTGAAAAGAGAGGTTTCACTTCTATGATGAAGGTTTGGTAGAATTTGGCTGAGAAACAATCTGGACCTGGGCTTTTTCATTTGGGGAGGTTCTTAATTACAGGTTCAAATTCTGTGATTGTGATAGGTTTATTTAGCATCTTTATCTGTGCTAGGTTGAGCTTTGGTAGTTGGTAGGTGTCTAGAAATTCATGCATTTCTTCCAGGTTCTCTAATTTTGTGGGATAGAGGTTTTGGAAGTATGACCTGATTGATACTTCCTATCTCTTCAGGGTCTGTTGTGACCTCACCCTTGTGATTTCTGATTCTGTTGATTTGAGCCATCTCTGTTCTTTGTTTGATTAAATTGGTTAGGGGTTTCTCAATCTTATTGAGTTTTTCAAAGAACCAACTCTTTGATTTGTCTATTTTTTAAAATTGTTTTCTTCGTTTCCAAGTCATTAATCTCAGGTCTGATCTTAATTATTTCTTTGCATCTTGAGCTCCTAGGTTGAATTTTTTCCATCTGTTCTAATTGCCTTAGTGGGAGGATAGGTTGTTTATTTGAGATCTTTCTGTTTTTATTATAAAGGCATTTTGTATGATGAATTTTCTCCTTAGAACAGCCGTCATTGTGTCCCACAAGTTCTGATATGTTGTGTCCTCATTTTCATTTGTTTCTAGGAAATTTTGAATTTCCTGTCTGATTTCTTGTTTGACTCATTCATTGTTCAGGAGCAAGTTGTTTAGAAGCCAGTATCTTTTGAAATTTTTGGATCTTCTCCCATTGTTAATTTCTAGCTTTAATGTGTTGTGGTCTGATATGATGCAGGGGATTACATTGATCTTTCTGAATTTGTTGAGGGATGATTTATGGCCTAGTATCTGCTCAATTTTGGAGAAGGTTCCATGAACTGCTGAGAAGAATGTATAATCTGTACCCTTGGGGTGGAATGATCTGTAAATGTCTCTTATCCCTAGCTTGTCCATGGTGCTGTTGAGAGACACTATTTCAATGATTGTTTTTTTGTTTGGATGATCTGTCTAGAATGACAGTGGAGTGTTAAAGTCTCCTACTATGATAATATTGACATCTATATCTGCTTTGCTTTTAAGTAATTTATGCTTTATGAACTGAAGGGCCCTTGCATTTGGTGCGTACATATTTAGCATAGTGATATCTTCTTGTTGGATTGTTCCCTTGATGAGTAGGAAGTGATCATAATTGTCCTTTTTTATTGATTTCACTTTAAATTCTAATTTGTCAGATATGAGAGTAACTACACCCACTTTCTTATTATTCCCACATGCCTGGAAAATTGTTTTCCATTCTTTTACTCTCAGTAGGTTACTGTCTTTAGTGATAAGGTGTGTTTCTTGAAGGAAACATATGGAAGGATCTATTTCTCTGATCCAACCTTGCTTATAAAAAAACCAATCCTGTGTCTTTTTATAGGAGAGTTGTGACCATTTACATTCAAAGTTATAACTGTGAGGTATGTTTTAAGCCCTGTCATGTTTGAGAGACTATGGGAGTTGTGGGGGTTGATATCAGAGCTGTTATTGTTATCTCTTTGGTGTTACCTTGCTTGTTCTCTGTTCCTTTCCTGAGGTTGGTTGCTTGTTTCATCTGCATGGGATATCTCATGTAGTGTCTTCTAAATGTTTGGCTTTGTGTTTAAGTAATTGTAGAGCTGGTTAATTTCATGGAATACTTTCACTTCTCCATCTATTATGATGGATACCTTTGCTGGGTACAGTAGTCTAGGTTGGAATACGTACTTCTTTAGGCCTAGAATTGTTTTATTCCAAGCTCTTCTGGCTTTTAAAGTTTCTATGGAGAAATCTGAGGTGATTCTGCTGGGTTTGCCTTTGTAGGGGATAAGTTTCCTTTCTTTCACTGCTTTAAGTACTCTCTTTAGACTCAATGTTTGGCATTGTAATTAAGATATATCTTAAAGGGTTCCTCCTTTGATCCAATTTGTTTGGGGTCCTACGTATCTCTTTCCAGGTATGGCAAGTTTTCTTGAAAAATTCTGTTGAAAATATTTTCTATGCCTCTAGCCTGGTTTTCTTCTCCTACTGGGATCCCCACAATTCTGAGATTAGGTATTTTTATGGAATCACACATTTCCCTCGAGTCTTGTTCATTTGCTCTTTTGAATTTCATCAAGCTTCTGATTTCTCTTGAATTTTCCTGTTTTGTCTTCCATGTCTGCGGTTCTGTTTTCCCAGTGATTGATTCTGTTTGTGAGAGATTCTAGGGATGTTCTTATTATTTCAATATGGTTTTTGTTTTCTGCAACTTCTTTTTGGGTTGCTTCTATCATCATGTTGAGATGTGTTTTCATTTCCAGGTTTGATTTAATTACTTCTTCCTGACACTTCTTCTTACATTTGCCCATATCTTTGCTTAATTTGGATAGCTGGTTTTTGATAATTTCAGCTTGCTGGTTTGCCTTTAGTTCCATCAATTCTATTTTTAAGTCTATTTGGTTCTCCTCTATTATATTAAGCCTGGTGGCAAAGCTTGTGAGCTGACTTTGAATTTTTTTCAAGATGCTTGTCCCATCTTTTCTTGCATGACTAACATGAAGTTCTCCTTAGGATCTGTAGCAGTGTGATTGGGGCTTAGTGTCATTTCATCCTGGGCCTGCCTCTGCTCTCTCTCTCTTTAGTGGTATCGTTGTCATTTGGTGTGGTTTCCTCAGCTGGTGAAATATTCTTGCATTGAAATCTGCCTATTTGTATTCTTCTTGGGGTGGTTGGTGGGATGCCTTTGAGTTATCTGCACTTTGTAGTGTGGATGGGGAGTACACTGTCCTCCACAGCTAGGGTTGGGCAATCGCCTGTTTTATCTGGTTGGGCTTTGATAGTGGGACTAGTGTTAACCTGCTGGGGAGGGGGTGTGTGGGGCATGTAGTAACTAAGTAGGTGGAAGGTAGGGTGCCGAGTCCTGGGTAACCTGCTAAGGGGTGTGTTTCCCTCGTGGACTAGGTAAGACTGGGGATGGGGTGATGGCCACCTGTCACAGGTTGCACTGGAACCAGATATGGATTAGGAAAACCACAGGAATCAGCTAGTGGAAAAATCACAGGTGCTAGCAGGGGCATGTGGAAACCTGGGGGGTGGATGATGGGCACTTGGGTAGAGCAGCAGTGGGTGGATTCATGCAGGAGGGTGAGCGTGGGGGTGGATCCCAGGAGGTAGTCAGCTGAGGGGGTGGAGACTTAGAGGAAAGAGGGCACAGGTTAGAGGGCATGTGGATTGAAGCCATGGGGGACAGCAGGTGTGGGTGTGGGGCCGCAGTGGTGGAGCCGTGGGGGGCACAGGGATGGAGCTATGGATGTCTGTGGGTGCATTGGGTGAGCAGAGCTGAAAGGGTGAGTGGGTGTGGGGGTGGTCTGAAGGGGTCCATGGGCTCAGGAAGAGGGTCTGTGGGGGTCTGTGGGCTCAGGGGTTGGGAGTGGGGGGCTGCGGAACTCAGCCAGCTCAGAATTCAGGAGCAGGGCCTGCTGGCTGGGCTTTACTATTCACTGCCTCCGTGGAGCATTGATCCTTGATGATCCTTGATGGAGGCTTAAAAAAAAAGATCCAGAGGCCAAGGGGTGGAACACAGATGAAGCCAACCAGTGGGGGAAAATAAAGAAAAAAAAACCTGTGAAGTTAGGGAAGAAAGAAATAAAAAAAACTTCGGAAGGAAGAAAAAAGAAAAAAAGAAAAGAAAAAAAAACTGCAGAGGGAGGAAGAAATAAGACTCAGAGGCTGAGAGGGTGTGAAACATGGAAGGAGATGGCGGGTGGGAGGGAAATAAAATAAAAAAAAAAGTTCCGAGAGAGGAAGAAAAAGAAAAAAACTGCAGAGAAATGAAAGAAAGAAAAAAAAAATGATGCAGAGGCGGCATGGGGGAAAAAAGCTGGAGGTAGCCTGGGAGCTGAATTAAACCGGAGAAGGTGGGTGGGAAACAAAAACAAAACACAACAAAACAAAAAAACTGTGGAAGAAATAGAAAAAAATGTGGAGGGAGGAGAAAAACAAAAATACGCAGGAGGGGGAAACGAGGATGGAGGTGGAGGGCGGGGAAGAAAAGAAAAAAGTTCCTAGGGAGGAATAAAAAACAAAAAAATAATTGTGGAGGGTTGAAAAAAAAAGACACAGAAGTCAAGGAGGGAAAAACACAGAAGGAGGCGGAGGGCAGGCAGAAAAGTGAAAAAAATCTGTGGAAGGGAAAAAGAAAAAAAAAGTTGCAGAGGGAGGAAAAGAAAAAAGAAAAGGGCCGAGAGCCGAGAGCCCGGGGACAAAACTTGGAAGGAAGGTGGTGGAGGCAGGCGGGCTGAGGCCTCTCAAGCCAGGCCTGCAGGCTGGACTCCAGCTGCTGGACTCACTGCCTCCATGGTGGCTTCCAGTGTGAGGATCCGATGCCTGGAAGTGTCTGGAGCTTGGAGCGTGGACTCAGCTTGTGTCCACCGGGATCACTGCTGGAAACACTGACCCTTTTCCCCCAGGGACACAGCGTGTCTGCTAGTCTCGTTCGGAAACCTAAAATGATTCTTCATGGAGCCTATATGGCAGTGTAAAGACCAATATAAAAATGTGTGGCCTTTTAATTGTGTGACCTCTAATATCTTAATTTCCTTTTGAGAAGAAAAATAGATAATTAAATTAACACAGGAAAGCAATCTTGGTTCACTTAAAATGAGAATTAGCTACTTTCATGATGCCATCTTCCACTTGGCTTTTTACATTCCAGTCTTGTCTGTGTGCATACAAGAGCAATGTTCATCCATAAAGTAAATCTGTACACTGAGATCTGGACCCATTACCTGGACCCATTACCTATTTCTAACAACATTCTCCACAACTATTTGCAATGAAATTAATAGGAAAAGCAATCTTTTGAAAACTCTGTGTTTAGAAGGTGCACGTGAAGCTGAATAACGGCAAGTTTTTAAGATAGGAAGAGAAAACTAACCTAAATAATCATAAACTGGACAATAATGTTATGGTTAAGCTTTGTTGTCAACTTGACCATTTTAGGAAATGTGGATGGGTCTCAGGATGTTCAAAGGAAGGCAGCCTTCCCAGTAGGGGGCAGGTTATACAGAGGCTCGGGGAGCTAGAAACAGACATCCCTTCCTGGGAGGGCAGTGCAGAAAGGCAATTCCAGAGACTCATGAAGCCATTAAGTCTGGATTAGGGTTGCAAATCCCCTCCCTTAAAACTAGATAGAGGGGAGGCAATCTCTCTCTCTCTCTTTTTCTCTCTCTTTTTCTCTCCCTCCCTCTGCCTTCCTGCTTGGCTGCTGGTGCTTGTTTTGCATCTCTTCATCATTATTGGACAGAAGCTTCCTCAGCCTTTCAGCCTGGACTGAAGACCAGCAGCTCCCCAGGAGCCTTAGGCCTTCAGTGCTGGATTGGGACGGCTGAGGCCTCCAGCTACATGGAATGAGCAGTTGCTGGTTCCTTGACTCTGAAGCCTGCAGAATGCTATTGTGGGATTGCCATGATCTAATTCTACAAATCTCCTCTTTGATTACAACTCATACTGTTGGATTTGTTCCTCTAGAGAACTGTGACTAATACAATAGTGTTCCTGGATCCATAAATTAACAAACATTTACCGTATGCCCAATGTGGAGGATACCCAGTGGATTGAGGACAGGGAGTAGGGAAATGGGGCCATCATCACAAGATTTGCTCATACAATTTATCTAATTATGGATAATAAAGATATCAATACAAAAACTATGAAAGTATTTAGTGATGGCTTAAAGTCAATGTGTTGACATAATGGGAAAGAACTGTAGTCCCTGAAGCATAGATATTTTCAAAACATGTCAAGTCTTAAACAACTTAATAGCAGCCTGTATCATGGGCGCACAATTCTCTAAACACTACGATTCACATAAGAATAACCGTACCAAGCACCATGCAGCAAGATGACAACCAAAAACTATCACAGTATAGACAGGTCCAATATCAACTTTATTACACTTCATGTTTCCTGTGGTCTAGTCTTCTACTAAGTGAAAATGCAAACAGTCAGTGAAATTACAGAAGATCTTAATGAGGTTGCCATTTTCACAGTTGCATGTTCATGCTGTCTTCCATTCAGAAAATACAGTTAGTTGATTCTGTGTTTGGATTTTGGTTTGTTCTGTTTGTATCCTGGCAAGGATTGATTTCCCTCTTTGCACATGTTCTTGGTTGCTGAATCAATCAGATATTAATCAACTACTTGAAAACTGCATTTTGAAGGTGTTTCTAGAATATCAGATCACTGAAGATTGAGTGTCTCTTATATGCCTCGCACTGCCCCAGAACTATCACTCCTGTTGACAAACGTCAGCCTCAGACAGCCTTGTGATTCAAACATAAATCCTAGCATGCATTAAAATAGACTCAGGGCACCTTGCTAAGCACATGTTCTGCTAGATACTAATAGCAATTCTCAAAGAATACATCATCTCAATTTTATAATGAAAAATATCTTAGGTTTAAATCATTCATGACAGTCACTTGTAGCCATTCAGGAAGTGGTTTTCCCTATTAGAAGTCTGTGCCTAGGCTAGATGCCCATGTTAGGTACTTGGCCTCTCCCTGTGGTTTCTTGCTGAGTCCTAATGATAACCAAATTCTCAAAAAGATTGTAATACCTCTCAAAGAGCACTGAGAAGACAGAGGATAGAATTGGGACTCTGTCATTTCACACTAGAACTTTATTAGTCTGCTGAGTTTTTCTATCTCTTAATCTCTCTGTCATCTATCATTTATCTATCAACCTATCATCTATCTATCTATCTATCTATCTATCTATCTATCTATCTATCTATCTATCTATCATCTATCTATCTATCAATCATCTTTCTAACTATCATCTATCTATCATCTGTTGTCTATTTACCTAATCAGTCTGTCATCTTTCTCTCATCTGTTATGTGTTTATTCGTCTTTATAGATATCATCTACCTCATGAGACCCACTCTATTCCATACCTGTCTTGCTATTACTGTTCAAATTTATCATTGTATATCTTCAAGTAGTACAGAACTCTAAAATTTCTGTCAAATACATTATCAATGTAGATATGTAGATATTAATATAGCTCATTAATGTTTCTGCTTCTTTTCCCTTTTGGTTTCTGGAAAGTTTGTTTCACTTTCTTGAAGTTTGGTGAAATCTTGTGACATGAAAATGAATCCCCTTTGAATTAGAAATAATGGAGAACTGAAATGTCACTATTCATGTTATTTTCCTCTCTTCTATCAAATCTGGACATCTTGCATTCAGGGACATAAAGAGACGGAGCTGTTAGCATGGGTCTGTGAGCTCCAACCTGGCCAACCTGAAGGCAAGATCAACCATGAGATTAAAAGACAGTTTTGTAAGATGATGACAGTAAAATGTTTTGGGATCACATAGTGTAGCATAGTTACCTCAACACTTATTATTCTTAACTAAATATTTCTCTGTAATTTAACTGAAAATCAAGGAACATCTCTGAATATCTGTTAGACGTATCATATAGGTCATGCAATATAATAGAGTTTTAACCTATTATAGTGGTTAAACTGCATTACAAAATCTGTTCTCATGAACTCTACCTGGTAAAGAACAAACTTGGTTATTTTACCTCAGCACAAAACAGCAGAACATCATCTGTTAACTGCTCACAAGCACATTAAATTAAGATCTCCTTTTTCTATTTTAAACAAAATAAAATCTTAATATCAGAGATATTATTAGACTTACTTTTGACAATGGCCTTTAGGGAGGCATAAATAAAATAATGTAACTAGACCTACTAAATGATTGGTTATATATATATGAAGAGAGAGACAGAGAGACAGAGAGAATGGGCATGCCAAGGCTTCCAGACACTGCAAAGGAATGCCATACACGTGCACCACATAGTGCATCTGACTTTATGTGGGTCATGGGGAAGCAAACTCTGGTCCTTTTGATTTGCAGGCAAACACCATAATGCTCAGCCTTCTCTCCAGCCCCACCAGGAGTTCTTGACACAAGATCTCAAAACAGAATCATTGATGAAGAAAAGAAAAGATGTACCATTTTGGAAATAATGCACAGATTGACTTGGAAACGTGTGATGATATTTATATGCTATCAATTGTCAAATTCCAGATAAACTTCATTAGGACTCAGATGAGAAAGAGAGGAATTGCAAGAAGTCAATAGTCATGTGATGGTATAAATGTGTGAATGGAACTGTAGTTACCTGTTAGTGGCAGCAACCAAAACCTTAAAGAGGTGAGGTCACCAAGAAAATTTGGAGTCAGAAAGTACAAAAATGGGAAACTTAGGGAATAGAAAGAATTCTTTAGGTCTGTGTTTATCAAGTGTCTATGTAACTGTCATCAGTTATAGGCAATTTGTGGGTGAGTTTTGAAAGTTAGATCTGCAATGAAACCAGCTCAAGAGACGTTTCAAGTGCTTGTCTAAGTGTGCCATTAATCTTGAGATGCTTAATTTAAACTACAAAAGAAACTTTTGTGGGAATCAAAGTAGGATTGCCAAATAAATCACAATTAACCTTACTGTATATTCTGTATTTTTTTCTATAATTAGATTTTTGATTTATAAGATGTTACTTTATATTTTAATAAGAAACTTGAAACCTTTTAAAGCTTCTGATGACCTAGTTTCTAGAAATATTTCTTTAATATACTAACCTGTTTTTCTCTTAATTTCTACTTCAGTCTTAAAGGAAGATAATCATTATGAGCAAATGACTGTTTTGTGATGTGGTTGGTAAATGTTCTCTCAAGATGTGTTTTATTGAAGTGACACTGTTTTTCTTTCAATTTGAAATTTCATGCTCTGATTTTTATTAAATTTCATTCTCTTTAAAATTATAGCAAATGTCTAAGTGCTTTCATGTTGACAAGGACACCTAACTAGTTTTTTTCCTCATCAACTTGTTGCAGAGATGAAGATGGATATATAAAATATTTTGATAGTCTTTTTCCAACTGAATTCTTAAATTTTCCTTATGCCAAGACCTTCTTCTGATTATGTAGGTATAAACCTTGTGTATAAAACACAGCGCTTTAGTAAATTTTACAGCCTAGGAGATTAATAAATATGTGGAAGCAAATGAAAGTACTGAGGGCCTATAATAGGTTACAAGTTAAAGAACATTGTCAAGGAACACTGTGTTCATGAGTTCAGATTACATATAAATTTAATACATGGGTTCTTTCTCTCCAAGAGTTTTACTTTCTGTAATTTGACCTGGATATTTAACAGAGAAATTACAGCAAAGAATAGCTATTCAAGTGTTTGAATAAGTAGATTAATGAACTTAATACAGAAAAAAAAGCTTAGGTATCAGTGGAAGAAAGCATTCTTTCTGGAATTAAACTTCTAAAAGTTTCTTTTGTTTGTTTTCTTTATGAATAGAAGATAAGATTTATAAGGGTTTAAATTTATTTTCCAGTTCTTATTTTAAGGTTTGGTTTTCTTAGTTCAATATGAGAAAAAATAAATCACATCCAACATTTATTTTTATCTGCAAATGTGAGTTCTTTTCATTCATCAGATTTCAAGGTTTTGACAGACCATAAAGCCAACTTTATGAAAAGATAATATCCCTTGGAAAGAAAATCTTGTTGTGAAATAGGAGTGGTTTTGTATGTGTTCTGCTTTTTTATAACTAGGAAACTATTGTTTTGTTGTATACGAGATTTTAAATTATCTACAACAAAAGATAAAACAGGCTAAAAGGTTTCAAGTTATGTCTCAGTTATATTATGATACAATAACAATCTCCCCTGTGGCAGAATGTCTGTGGTCAGTGAGCACACACCTGTAAGGTCTCCAGTGGCAGAAAATGTTTTTTTATAACAGTTCACACCAATTTAAAAGTGATGGAACAAAATGATTATATAAAAAAGAATCCAAGCAAGATGATTCTATATTATTCATTAGAAATAAACTCATAAGATTATTTGCAAGACATATCATGGATATAAATAATTTCAAATTATCTAAGTGTTTGTGGGAATAGGGGTGTGTGTCTCTCACTTGGTAGTTTGCTGGCCTTGTGTGAATGAAGCACTGGATCCAATTTCCTTCACTACAAAGACCTGACATGTTGGAAAATTACTGGAATCCCAGAATTTGGCTGGTGAAGATTGGAGAATCGGAAGTTCAAGGTTATCCTCCACTACATAGCAAATTTGAGGCTAGCCTAAGATGCAGGAGATGATATCTCAACAACAAAAAATTCTCTGTGTATTGTACTTGTTAGTGTTTCAGCCTGAACTACATTTTCTTGTTTATACTACATAAAAAAGAAGAAAAATAATATCTTTTGTATCACCACACTTCAGAATTTAATGATCTTTGAATATAATACAAGCTTAAAAATATTTATAACCTTTTAATTAATTTTTGTCAATAAACCAAACTGTGTTGACAGCACCACTGAGATCCCATGAAATTGTCCTTAACTAGCAAGTTTCACACTAGTTCATCCTTACTGCTATGTTACTGAGTTTCTAACACAGATCAATGCACCTATACAGTATTTCTTGGTAGAGAATTCAATATTAATAGCTGTTGTCTATACTGGCAATGTCAGTAAAATAAATCTAAGCAGAAAAATCAAAGACTGTTGTTGAACAACAGACACTAATCAAGTACACCTGCACCTGTGTGAATCACTGAACTCAATGCTTAGTTTGGCTCAAGCTTTGATGCTCAAAACTAACACACACACATCTATCTATGTATGTATCTATCTATCATCTATCTATCTATCATCTATCTATCTATATTTATCTATCAATCTATCATCTATCTATCTATTTATCTCTATCTATCTATCTCTATTTATATCTATCTATATCTATATATCCAGGCTTTTTGTGATAGGGTCTCATTTCACTAATTAGTCTCGGGGTAGCCGCGAACTCTTGGTGATCCTCCTACCTATGCTGAGATTAAAGAAGTATACCACCACATCTGACTTTATTTTTTATATTTTTTTATTTTTAAGCAAATTGAGAAAAAGAGAGAGAAACAGAGAGAAACAGAAAGAGAGAGGAGAGAAAGAAGAGAGAGAGAAGAGAGCACTATGGCCTCTTGCCACTGCAAATGAATTCCAAACTCATATACTATTTTGTGCTTCTGATCTTGTGTGCTGGGCAATTAAATTCAAGCCGTCAGGCTTTGTAAGCAAGTGACTTTGACTGCTGTACTGTCTGTGCAGGCCTCAAAATTATTTTAAAATGCACTGAACATAAATCCAGAGACAAACCCCATCTCCACTGATAAGTACACTGGGCTGAAGACAGAGGTCACAGTTTCATCTTCATCTCGACATCCGTAAAATGCTTTGAAGGAATAAAAATCATTAGTTCTAAAATATTAAATGGTTATTCTTACAAGTCTTTCCATGTCTTTTGAAGATGATCTGCTCATCATTGCTAATGTAACATCCTTGAAACATACAGAGTTAATTGAATACTGTTAAAATTATTTCCTCTGTAATTGTCAATCATATGAATAATCAAATAGCAATTATTAAGCAAAATTTCTTGATTCTTCATTGGGAAACATGGATGGACATAAACCTCATTTTACAGAGATCTTACTTGTTAATCATGTCGTCCTTGAAATACCAAGGAGCTGATGAGTGTGGTAGAGGTCCCAGGCCCTCCACATAATCTGGCTGTCATTGGTTTTCAAAATCAGTGCAATCTCATAATTTACATTATGACACAGCTTCTAACATGTAATCCATCAAAACTGCTATAAACATGAAATCCAACTGAAAAATGATAGTTGAATTTTAACTTAATAGCAAGTTTGGCTTTACTTGCAGAGAATGTAAGTGTTCTTTCCTCATGATACTGTCACAGATAGATGGTAACCCTGATGTCAGTCTCCGGATTTCACTGAGAAATAAATGTCAGTGTGCGTTACATGGACGTTCTTGGTGTAGTTGCAGAGATGTCTCTGGTCCTTTCACTGACTCCCAAGTGTTTTCTCTTTAAAAAGCATTGGCAAAGGCGAAATGTAGACTGCTGGTGAGTGTGATTGTCTTGAATGTGAAATGATTCCCATAGGCACATGTGTTTAAACAAGTGGTCACCTGCTGGGTGCTGGACTTGAATTTGGATCTAGCTTGAGGATATAAAACTTGGGTGATGGTTTTAAGGCTTTTTCTAATGTCCCCACTTCCGTCCTCCTTTCTGCTTCCTGAAAGGCCAGCCATGTCACCCTCCTGTAGGACATACATTCCCTGTGACTGTAGACTTTATCCCCTTTATCCCCCCAAATAAACCCTTTGTTGCTAAAGTTGTTTCCGATCATGAAGAGGTAATACTTATCTGGACAAAAGCACATTGTCCCATGTCATAAAAATGTCATACGGATTCGTTGGGAAGCCCAGAAACCTCACACTGCAACTCAAATCCCTCATTCTGCTTCCTTTAGAGTTTTTTCACCACTGAATATTATTTGAGTATATATATATTTCCCACAATTTTTCTAGATATTTACATATCAATATGCATACTGCTTACCTGGAATGTTGAGCATTTTCAAAAAATACCTTATTATTATAAATATTTATATGCATGTTTGTGTGGGCATTAATTTTCATAAAAATTGGAGAATTCAACAAAACACAATTGCACACATGCCTGAGAAAAATATGTTTAGAGTTTTGAGAAAAAGCAAACTCTCTACCAAGGTGAGAGGACTATTTGTTGAAGTCAACTTTCTCTGTTGCTGCGCAGAAAGAACCCAAGCAAAAGCGGCTTGTGGAGGAATGGGTTTATTAGGCTTACGGACTCAAGGGGAGACTCCATCCAGGCAGGGAATACTATGGCATGAGCAGAGGGCTGGACATCACCTATGCCACAGCACTGCAAATAGCAGCAGGAAGGCGTGCCAAACACTGGCAAGGGGAAGCTGGCTTATAACCCCCATAAGCCCGCCCCTGATATCACAGCTCTAGCGAGGTTGTAAAACCCAAACTGCCATCAGCTGAGGATTGATCTCTCAGAACACATTCATTTGTTTGTGGGAGACACCTGGATCAAACCACGACATTATTCCTTCCCACAAATAATAAATGAGAAAGAGAGTTCTGAAACTCCATCATCTTCCTCATACATTATTGTCTGCTACTAACCCAGCCTTATATGAGCAAAAGTACATAGCTTTGTAGAGAGAATTTAGAGCTCACAACTAGAACCACTATAAGTAGATCATGCTAATATTTGACCTAACAGTGAAGACAATAAAATGGAAGAAATAAGTAAATGGCAAGTAGATATACAAATGAGAGAGAGATAGATAGAGAGAGACAGAGACAGAGACAGAGAGAGAGAAAGAAAGAGAGAGTTTGAGAGATGGGGGTGGGAACAAGGGAGGGAAAAATGGAGGAAGGAAGAATATATTCATGTTACTAATTTTACATCCTTTAAAACAACTTTCTCAAAATTACACAAATTCATGAGACAAAATTAACAAACAACAACAACAAAAATTTCCAGTAGAACACATGTCTAACCTTAGGTGATCTTTTATTTGATGTTTCAGAAACAATGCTAATGATATAAATCTTGATAAAAAGATTTGAAATCTGAACTTCACTAAAATTGAAAAAAAATGTTCTGCCCTGCCAGAGGCCTTGACAAGAGAATGAAAGAAAAAAATAACTGGAGAAAAATATTTTTCAAAGACTCTTTGCTTTTGAAATTAACCGGAAAGTTACAAAGATCTCCTAGAAATTAACCATAGACTGGGGATATGCCTTAACAAGTAAGATAACTGACAGTGCAAACATGTAAAAAGCCATTTGGTCATGACACACATGTCTGTAACCCCAAGGAGGAGATGGGTGGAGACAGGGGATTCACCAGGACTTACTTACCAGCCAGTCTTACCACAGAACAGGGATGCCAGATTCCGAGAAAGAACTCTCCCAGAGAAATAATGCATGGCCGGATAGAGGTGATCACCCATTGACTTCCTCTGGCCTCTGCACATATTACCATCCAGCACCCCGAACTAGGATGGAAGGAAAAGAACAGGACATCTTACTCAGTGTTGGTAGAAATGTAAATTGGCACACCTCCTTTAAATTTGACCAATTCTGACAAAATAAACCTACTTTTCTCATATATCCCAGACACTGAGAGCCTTGTTACATAATTGGAGTCGTCAAAAACTGTGTTATCACTAAAATCAGAAATTTAATAAAAAAATTTTTATTTAATCATTACAATAAATCAAATAGGCTAGATGTTGGAATGTATCCAAGATAACTAAAATGTGGCCGGTCCAGGTGACGAGATAGTATTCTCATAAAGAGCAATCATAAGATAGCATGACATGGACACTTTCATATCTCAGTAAAAAATAAAATTAAACTTGAATACTGCTCTTTCTATCTTAGAACTTATGGAGCAGGGAACATGCTGGAGGCAGGACCAATCAATGTACACCTGGGTGTAAGCGTTGAGGTCACAGGACATCCTTGTGTGCTGACCATCATCCTCCTTCTTGTGTGAAACAGGCTCCTTCATTCTGTGTTTCACTTGACAGGCTAATTCGCTCCTGTCCTTCCTGGTGATCATTTGCTCCCCATTTCCTTCTTGCTCCTGGTAAACAGGTTTACAGGTATGCCACAGCACCTGACTTGCGGGGGATATATGGTTTCTTGGGATCTGAATGCAGGGACCCAAGATTGCTGGGAATACACGTCATCCACTAAGTCATCTCTCTAGCCACCATTTTTTAAAAATATATATTCTGTTTGTACTTGAATAGCTATTAGTTTTGTGTAGTGAGAGGATAGGGTGATAAGGAGAGGAGTTTCTAACACATGTGGAAGTCAGTTGTAAGATAAGTAAAATTCTTTTGACATCACATTAAGATTTGCAAACTATTGACATTTTGTTTTTTTTTCTATAAAAGTACATCCTTGCATATTTTTAAGCTCAAATTTACCCATATTTTCACCCAGTGGCATTTAGGAAAATCAGTGAAGAGACATTTCATGCCATATCTATACATGGCAAGATTTCCAAAGTCCTGCCATAAGGATTGCAGAAAATCCAAGGAAGACACAGTCAGGAGAATGGGCTTGCCCACCCCACATGCTCCTGGGTGTCTGTTGGTGTCCAACTCACCACGTGCAGGATAGACACTTCCTCTCCCCAGCAGCCAGCAGAGGAGTCAATAGCAAATCATTCTCTATCACAATGCCTCACTGCCCTTGACCTCAGAGCCCCCTTTGTGTGTAAGCTACCCACCACTGTATCTCTGACCCATATTTAACATAAATGAGCAATTATAGAGTGAATCACAGAAAAAATATTCACATAAGTGTTCACTGTCCTTGTTATGCTCTCATCCTCTTTCAATAAGATGAACATCAAGAAAATGTTACTTCCACGCTTTTCTCTCCACATTCTGTTCCTTCCTGCTGCGAATTCATAATCCTATCATCCTTTATTAAGTTAAAATGACATTAAGAAACTCCAGGGAGTAAAAAGAAACCTCAGGAAAAAGTGTCAATCATGCTTGTTCTGTTACATATTATTTATTTACAAATCAGTTTATCTTAAATTATATGCATTAATATTCTAAGCTTCATATTATAATCAGGTAATTAGAAGCAATTAGTATAGTTTAACTAGCCTAAAATAGCTACTGTAGATATCTCATGCTCTTAGTGATATTATTAGGCCATTACCATATGTAACTATTTTCTTTTGAAAGACTATTTTGAAACTTTAAGTAAATCATAGGGTTATGTTTTAAAATGTTCATTTCTCGCATTTAATTGTAAAAGTGAGTGTAACTTAAATGGTCTAATATGGATTGTGTATAAAATTTAGTAGTTATTGATGAATAATAGCAACCACTGAGTTGTGGATCTCATAACCTTCAGACGTGTGTTCATATGGACCACAACAAAAATAAAAGGGCTGTGCAGATGTGATGGAGTGGAGGGGCTGGAGAACATACTGGATTATCTAGGCAAAATAAATACAGTTAGGAGGTCTTTGACATAGGACAGGGGAGGGAGAAAGGAAGTGGGGGAGATGGAAGGGGAGGGGATTAGAAGTGAGGAGAGAAGGAAAGAAGAGAAAAGAATAAGATAGGAGAGGGGAAGGGAGGGAAGAAAAGGAAGAGAAGAGATGCATATCGGTTTTATATATTAGCTATTTTTCTAATTGTTGATGCCTAATGTTAATGAAAATTAACTTGAGAAAGGAACGAAGAGTTTATTTCACCTTCAACTTCAAGCTCTTCAAGGATAATTTCCATCGAGCTGGAGGGTTTAGCAATAGAAACATTAACCAGAGCTGGCCCATGATTTGAAAGCAGCCTTTTATCCCAGTACTTGGGAGGCAGAGATAGGAGGATCACTGTGAGTGTGAGGTCAGCCTGAGACTACAGAGAGAATTCCTAATCAGCCTGGGCTAGAACGAGAAACTGCCTCAAAAAAAAACACTAAAAAAAGCAGAAAGTGATGAATGCTTGTGCTCCATTTTCATTCTTATTTCTATATGATATAGACACCCAGTCTATGAAACAGTGTCATCACCTTAGAGTGGGTCTTATCATCTCAATAAATACTCTCACACTAATTTCTTTTTGTATGTGTGATTCTAAACCCAATGAAGTTGAGAAGATTATCCATCACAACCTCAAAATTTTCTATGGATGAGCACCAAATTTAGGACCTATTTTTCTTTCAGGGACTTAACTCACTGTGAAGAATAGAGATGCAGAAAGACTTTGAAAACTCTAGAAAATATAAAGATCATGGAGACCCCAACTTTGAATGACTAACAGGTCAACAATATTCTTGCACTTTCCTGTCTTCATTTGCATTCAAGGTTTGAGTGTGTGTAAGTGTCTGCATGTGCATAGTAGAAATGTCTTAATACCTTGAACTAAGTAGAGATTAATTCCTGTAAAAACTAGACATTCAACATTATATCAGCTTATGGTTACATGCAAATAACGCCCGTAAATGCATGTCAGAATTCTTTACAGTAGTATGAGATGGTACATGCAAATACATCATATTTATCTAGCTCATTTTAACACTCACAAAATATCAGATCAATGACCCAAAGTCTCTCACTAAATTATACAAAGAATAAAGACTTTCTCCCTGTTACAACCATGAAGTCTTTGAGTTGGACCTTTTAATTATTTAGCTACTCTCTGAGAATTGTTTTTTTTTTTTGTTTTGTGTTTTTCGAGGTAGGGTCTCACTGTAGCAGCCCAGGCTGACCTGGAATTCACTTTGTAGTCTCAGGGTGGCCTTGAACTCATCGTGATCCTCCTACCTCTGCCTCCCGAGTGCTGGAATTAAAGGCATGGGCCACCAAGCCCAGCTCTGAGAATTGTTATATATCAATCTATGAGGAAACATTGTCAACATCTGGAGTTTTTATTAAATAAATGCCAACTGCTACCACTGGTCCACTCCTTCCCAAAGCAGAGATTATATAGTAGTCCACCGAACACCTGCTGTATGACCCACCAATGTGCCTCCCTCTCCGTCAGCCATAAAGTCCCATCTTTCTGCTTTCTCCAGCACACAAACTTTGCAATTGTGGATGTATGTGCTTACGCATGAGTACATGATTAAAACTAAAAATAGGAAAAAACAATATTGAATAACATCTGTTCTTTCTTATTTTAAATGGGAAAGTTTCTACATGTGAAAATATACCCATGGACACATAACACTGCCGTGATTTTTCCTGTGAATATTACAAACTATATGTTCTTTTATTATAGGGTTAACATATTTTTAAGGATTATTCCTAGAAGCTTACTAAGCATAGGTGATAATGCTTCCCAGAGATGGAAATGGGGGGAAGCCATTAAAATAAGTGCTATCAGAATTAGAGTCAGGAGATTGCTTATTTGCAGAAATATTTTCACGTAAGTTTAAGAGCGATATATCAGTAAAATCAGCCTATTTGGGCTACATTTGAAGTAGAATTTACCGGTGAATAAATGCAATGGTCACATTAAATCAAGCATGCTTCAAAATAACATGCAGTAATGCCTTTTCCAAATATAATTTGTCTCCCCCAGTAAAGAAGTATAAGTATAGCAAGCATTATAAAGAGAGAGTGATTTGACATAGTTTATATTTTGCTGATCAAAATGTGTCCCTTGAGCCAGGATAAGAAACTGCATGGGAACTCGTGAGAAATATAAATTTGGGCTCTACAATGAGGCATAGTGAATACATTTTGGAAGATGTGGCCAAATATCCATGTCTTAAGGTTTTTAGGTGAGCAGCTTGTAAACTAAGTAAGAGGAATACAGGTCTATCTGATTTGGGGTAACAATTACTTGAATTTATTTATATAATGTTTAGGGTATTCAAGTTTGACCTCGAACCCAACATCACTGGCATTTAACATGTGTATTTTTTTGTATCCTTTCACAACAAAATGGGCCTTATGTTTCATTTTGTGTTATTGTTTGAATATATCTTATTGTGCCTACCTAGGTTTTTCCCCACATGAATTTTAAATAGAAAAGTTGGGGTAATCCATGCTAGGAATAACTAATTTATTGCATTAAAAACCTTCCAATATTAAAGAAAAAAAATGGTGATCATCTTTAGTGTGCTTTCTAGTTTTGTACTTAAATATAACAGATGAAATAATATTTATATGGAAGCTTTTACAATTATTTTGACTGCTATAACATAGGCCTATTGCCTTGCTATTTAGAGGAATATTTAGGTAATAAAGTATGTTCCAATTTTATGTAATTTTTAATAAATTTATTGAGTGAAAGTGGACTCAAATGGGAGTAAATTGCTTATATATAAAAATATTGACAAGAATGTTTGTGGACAGCATTAATTTGTCATTTTCTCCCTTTGTCTCTGAAATTTAAGATATCAATTTCATAGTCAAAGAAAATAGAAAGGGGAGGACACAGTATGAGAGCTATGTGTCCTTTTAATTAGGGAACAAATCTATTTTTTAAATCCTCAGACAACTTTGGATTAGGATTCATTGCCCCAGGAAGCCACTTTCGTTGAGAGATGGGCAGTGGAGACAACCGTAGGAGTACTATCATTTTTTTTTTCTTGCCTGTCAAAATGCCAGAGTTGCTGATTTTAGAGCTGCAAGAGAAAACCCACATCATTTTACCATCAGTGATTCAGCAACCGATTTGTGGAATGTATCTAGAAAGTGAAGTCAAGCAACCTCTCCCTGTAACCAGCCCGTTGGATTAACCCCACTAAAGTTCTTAAAGACGAGCATCTTTCTATAAGCTTTTTATCTCTGGTGACGTCCATAATGGATTCAATACGTAAAAGAGAAAGATCTCCGGTGCAGTGAGTCATCGTCCCCATTGACCATCTCCAACAGGATGCTCTGACATAAAGCAGATGCCTGGGTACTGTTTCCGCATGGACCCAGGAAGATAACCTGCACAGTGTCTCCCAGAGACCTATCTGTTCTCTGTGCCTACTTCATGAAGGATGCCGGACAAGGACACAGCTTTGTCATACACTCCTCTCTGTGCAGCAGGGAGCTGAAATCCAGGAACTCTCCAGGTCTCTTCTATGTTTATTTTGCCCATTCCCCTGCCTGTCGAGTCCCAGGACTTGCTTATATCCACACGTGGCCAATGCTGCCTCCTTCCTATTAATTCTCCGACCATCTGTGCTGCCAGATGTAGTGAGAACAGGGTAAGATTTCCATTCTTGGGGAGAAAAGGCAACTCCGCCCAAAGGCACAGCCTTTGCCTCAGAATAAATTCTTCCTTTGTTCCTGGGCACTTCTGTTCTCCTTCCCAAAGTCTGGGTGCACAGTGGGCATGGTAACAGTTGTCTGTAGTTTGTGTTTATGGTATATGACTTATTGCATGCATGTCTTTTCTTTAGTTTTCATGAAATTCCATATACTCATATATATATATATATATATATATGAATGACCTAGATTACAACTGACATACTATGAGTGTTTGACTAAAACTAGTTGAGAAAAGATTGTAAAAGCAGGAGTTAAATGAGCATGAGGCAGCAGAAGACTTTGTCTCATCACTGTATAATCAGCACAGAAAAGACATTGTAGTAATGTATACTCTCATTGCTAAAACAAGTTGGTAAATTATCCCAGGAATATAATCATACCCAAAACAGGGAAAGTGTGCAAACTCTCTTCACTCTTTGAACTAGACTTCACTTTTATTTATTGTTGTATAGTCCAGAGTTCACACAAAGAAATACGTGAAAATGTAAGAAAATCAATTCTTTAGTACTAAGACATTATGTAGTGACTGTGATCACACGTGCTTTCATGTCATATTATAGATTCAGCAACTGATGTGACATTCTCCTACCCTTTGTGATGTGGGCTATGCTCTGCTGAGCACATGTGTGTTCTTGCAAGATCAGAGATGCAATATATTTGGTGTCCTAATATATACTTAGTTACCTTCAGGGACACCGCCACGACTCCTATCCATCAAAGTGATCTTTGCATTTGCATTTAGTGAGTGGCAAAACCACTTCACTCCTATCTGGAATACAAGCAGCTTTCAAGAGTAAGTCCAAATTAACATGAAACCATTACCTCTGAGGTTCTCACAAATATTAGGCATTTGACTGGATCCAATAGAGGGAGAGCATTATAGGACTAGTAATGTTGGACAGGATGGTGATTATAATATATTGTTAGTGATTTCAATACAAACTCTAGTGCTTCCTGCCTTTGGAAATTGGATTCACCACTAACTTTTCCAGGACATCAATTACTTAGAGATAATGAGTGAATCTGCTGGGCCCCAGAGTTGTTACTTAGAAATAATGAAGTGCATATGTTTGGTACATTAATGTTAAGTGTAATTTTGTAAAAAAAAATCAACAAAACAAAAGATATTTGAAAGTACTATGGAAAATTTATGGAGAAGAGTAGCCCTGGAGGAAAGTTGATCTGGGCTACAGACATTTAATTATTTTTGGAGATCACAGTTGAGTCAGGGTTAAAGATCAAAACAGATATTTGTGGAGGCTCCAGAGATGGTTCAGGGGTTATGGCTCTTGCCTCCAGAGCCGAAGGACCTGGATTGAATTTCTCAGAACCCACATAAGTCAGATGTACAAAGTGGTGCTTGCGTCTGGAGTTTGTTTGCAGTGGCTGGAGTCCCTGGTGCTCCCATACTCACTCTCTCTGTCTTTCTCTCTGGATCTTTGCTGACAAGTTATATATATATATATATATATATATTTGGAAAGACCACCTAGTCCAAAGGAAATGGCAAAGTTATAATCTTAGTCTGAGAGTCTGTCATTCTCATGAATTTCATTCCATGGTGTACCTATGCCTAACTACCCCTGTGGCTCTGAAACTCGTGGCAGTCTTACATTAATTTAAAATTTAATTTCCAAATCAATGGGAAAATTGCAAACTGAAGTGCATAAATATTGTAAGATTTGATTATCCACACTCTTCCAAGCATAAGATATTTGTTTACCATATTAAAAGGGAGACATAACGTCCTCTTTTTACATTTTGTCTATTATATCAAATGTACTAATTTTTGACTTGAAACATGAATATATTCTGCTTTTTAGTCAATCATAGTCAACTTATCATTCCACCGAGTGAGACACAGACCATTACAATCAATCTCCATGGTATTTTCTCATAGAAACAAATCCACTTATATCCATTTGAAGCTTATATCTAACTGAATGAACATTTGTCGTCATAAATTGGTAATATAAACCATAACACAGCCTCTGGTGGGAATTCTCAGGGAAACTACAGCCATTAAGAATGGAAAACCAACCTCAATCACACCTTGGATTCACTAAAGGATACGTATCTGGGGACCTGAGTTTGTACTTCGTCCTGAGTTTTAGAAAGACACCTCACAATCTTGGATGTACAGTATTCTCTGCTGGCAGTCAGAAGTGCTGACAGAGCTGTGCATGCTTTTCAACTGCAGAATCAGGTCTGTACAGCTTTCTGAAGCCCTTGGTGGAAGGGTTTGGTGTGTGCCAGGGTAGAAGTTCGTCCTGAGGGCATTTACTTCTGGCATGTGCCTTCAGACCAGGCCTTTGTAAGAAAAGTAAACATGCAGGAGCTTAAGTTTACTTTAGTGACCATCCTTAGAAATACTCTTTGTACCATTATTTTCATTATTTTCTCCTAAGATAACTGTTGAATCAATGAACAATAAATGAAGGTATTCACTGCTAAATGAACACACAAAAATTAGAGATACTTCCTTCTAAGATTTTTTTATAGAATTTGTGCTATGGTATTACCAACATAAAATTCCATAGTTGTATTTTAACTAGAAAATAAATCGCAGTTAAAGAATAGGTCATCCAAATATTTAATATGCAAATCTGAGGCTATGTTTCCTGAATGGCCAGTATGCTAAAAAGAAGGCTTTAGGAGTCAAGCACCAAGTTGTATATACCAGATCTATCACTGGACGTGACATGAGTTGTATGAATGTTCTCGATGCAGCCCAGTCTTCTGCTCTGTTCTTGTCTCTTTAAACTGAAGAATGAAATGGACGGAGACTGATGGGTGAACAATTGAGGAGGATGCTGTTCACACAGGAGAATAATTCAAAGTGGAAGTGATAGTTACTGATGAGCATTGTACCTCTAAACCCTTGGTAAGCTTAGGGTTGCCAGCCAAGAAGTGTCCCTTTGAAGTAAGAGCCATGGCACTAAGTCACAAAGGCAGGAAGCAGCAGTTCTCAATGGTATAAGCTGGAGGCTGTTCCTCTGGAAAATTCCAGGTCTTCTGGTGAGCTAGACAGGTCTGCTGCCAGACAGGACAGTTGTGCAACCTACTCAGAGTTGTCACCATTGAAAAAGCTGTGCACAGTTTATATAGAGTCAGGTGGGCTCTGATTGGCCGGTTATATGGAAATGAAGTGATAAGGAGAAAACCAATTACAGGAGAGCTTGTCAAAGTGGGAGGGGAAAGAGATCCTGATAAGTGTTCTCAATTAATTTGGTGGACTTCATAGTCCTTGAAGCTGTGGAGGTTATAGGGTAGTGGCACTTGGTTATCACATGGTAAGAATTCGATATTGATGATTTATATTTATTCAATAAAATATGCAAAATATTTTTGAAAGAATGCCAAATGGAATTTGTATTACACTGAACCAACTAGTGATCTTATTCCGAATTTTAAACAAAAGTCAATTAAGTATGAAAAATATATAACATTATACATCATAGAGAGACGGGTTATATACACAGCTGATGAAATAAGAAACTGAGTGAAAAAAATATACATTTTTAAAATAAGACAAAACTAACACATTCTGGTTAATGAGGGGGTAGTTTCAGATAACAATAAAATTGGTCAAAAAATATTATTACCAAAAAACCCCCAGGAGATTACACTTGGTGTAGTAGGTACCTTATAAACTCTAGGGCAAAGTACCTGGCCAAGAGTCGCTAATGAGAGGGAGTGGTTTGTTTTGGCTTATAAAGTCCAGGGAAATGTTCAGCCTGGTAGGGTAAGGATGGCAGAGCTGGGGCAGGGCATCTCGTCTTGTCACTGCACCTGGGAGAAAGCAGCGCAAGTCATGAGCTGAGCTCGGGTAGGAGAACAGGCCTGTAATGCCCACTAAGCCCTCTCCAAGAAAACAACTCATCTAGGAAGGCTCTACATCCCCAAATACCACTAATTGGGGACCAAGCATTCAGAACACATGAGTCCATGTGGTCATCTCATTCAAACCAGCACACTGACAAATGGGAATTTCAAAGCCACCTAAGTTCTCAATAGTATCAGAAGTAAATTAGAAGTCAGTCTTGTTGGCATGAACTGTATGGTTGAACATAATTGCATCCGTATAGTCAGACTAAAAAAGGAGTAAGAAAGTAGATGATTAGAATGAAATTTTCAACACGAAATGTGTATCAGACATTTTAACCAACATATTAAAAATTAAACCCAACTTTGGGAGTCTCAGGCTTGCACAAAAGTGCTCTTAACTGCTAAGCCATCTCCTCAATCCTAAAATAGTTTTTGACATATTAACATAACAAAAATGAGCAATGAGGGGAAAAATCCAATGGATCAGGTACTAGAAACAAAGTAGAAGACATTTTAAATATTTTTCCAAATCTGAGTAAGTTGATCATCTCATTTTTGATACCTAAGCTGGACCTCACTCAATTATAGCTTTCATTGATCTCGGCAATATTTCTAGAGCCAACGTTTCACACCTTTCAAACGACTGCAAAGCATTTTTTTATTGTTCAGTTCAACAAAGACACACACACATTTTGAAGTAGAAGGCCTTGGACTGAGATTATTTAGCATGGCACCATGCCCCAGCTCAGAAACTTGAATATGAGAAAACCCCAGAGCGCCCAGTGAGCCTGTGTGCAGGACTGCAAGAGTCTTAGAGTGTTTTATATTTTTATTTCAGCAGTCCACCTTCTCTCAAACCTTCCATAAATTCACATAACACTGGGGCAGTGCCTGGCTACATCTGGTGCTTAATTGAAGGTTATAGCGGGTTTAGCACTGGGGGATTTCAGAAAAGAGACTGAGATGCAATATCCCTTCATATGTGCATTTCTCAATTCAAAGGAGTAATCCCAGGACAAAGCCAAAGTCTCCTATGACCCCAATTCACAAAACCAACCCCATAGGAAGTTTCAACAATTGAATGGCCATTATTAAGGGTGGTCTCTATCTGGACCCTGTGGGTAACATGAAAAAGTTGAGACATGAGTCATGAAGTTCTCCAGCTTCTTTATAAGCGAATCTAGCCACATAAACCATTATATAATACATGGTATATATTTTTTTTAAAAAAATCAAGAAAGCCTTCCAAAAATGATAATTGTTATCAAGTCATGAATGGACTGATAAAAACTTTTGTAAGACATAGGTAAAATCAATTTTCTGCTAACTATAGAAAATATGCTTTCATTTTTAGGAACTGATTGCTATTCAGCAAGGTACTATTCAGGGGCTTCTGGTGGGGATGGGCTGCTGCAGAAGGAAAGGTCCTGTGCTGGCAGATCTTCCAAGGACTCTTGAAGCTACGCTGAGCTGGAGCCAGAAGGCCAGTTGCACAGTACGGCTTCACCAAGTTTCCTTTAATGTAGAAAACGGCCTCTGCTCTTCCACTTTTACTGTGGGAATATTCGGGAAAGGTAAGTGCAGGACACCTAAAGCTGCAGATTGGGTAACACATATTGCCCATTCAGACATGGGTGGGCAGATGAGTCTGCCAGGTGGGACACAGCTGAAGGCTTTCCTGGTGTTAGAGGCCCTGAGGGAAGGGAAAGACTGGAAATATTTATAGGGAGTACATAAGGACCTCACCAGACAAGCAACATTTTCACTTAAGCATCTTAGAGAATTGGAGAGGCTGAGTATTAATCCCACCTAGCCATTCTCTTGTATGTGGGTTTTCCTCTTCTCTTAGGTTTCTTTAACTCTTCCTTGATGACTGCAAAGTCATGGGTGTTGCTAATGGCTCTTTTATGCACATACCCCATCATACTGGGTTCTTATTCACATAATATCACCAGCGCCCCTCACCTCCTCTCCTATGATCTCTTTCTGGTCCCCACATAGTGGCTTCTTTTATGACATATATTCTATTTCCCTGTCTCCACTAAGATATCTTTCTCCCTCCTCATTGTCAATTTCTACTTTTATAGTTTACATACATATATGTGTAGATATGCATATCATATTACATCTATCTGCATATATAATTGATACTTCAAACATGAGAAATAAGGGAATTTATTTCACTTAACATAGTGGTCTCACAGGGCTGGAGAAAGGGCTCAATAGTTAGGCACATTTACTGCATAACCATAAGGACCTGAGGTTGATGGCAGTGTCCCATTATATTCTTACTTACCTGTAATCCCAGCACTGAGGGATACAGTGGCAGCAGGATTGCTGGTACAGGCTGCTCACCCAGTCTAACTGAAAACTGGCCAGCTTCAGGCTCAGCCAAAGACTCTGTCTGTAGGGAACGAGCCAGAATGGGAGATAAAACAGGAAGCCCTCCTCTGTCCTCCCGTGCACGAGCATTGGAGTGTGCATCTGCCCATCCATGCCCTCACAGCCCACACATGCTACTTAGACAGAGAACGATAATGCTCTCTCATTCTATCCGTTTTCCTGAACATTCCATGTTTTCCTTCTAATCCCATTACGTGTGTATCAGATATGTCCCTTAGCTGTTTCTCTGTTGATGGGTTTCTAGGCTGCTTCTGTTCTTTTTGAATATATCTTTTATTATTGTGTTGTTTTTATACTAACAATAGGTTAATGATGACATTGTAATGTATATATGCAAGATATTTTTATCAAATATACCCCGTTATTCTCTCCTGTTCCCTCCACTCCTACTACTTCCTTCCTTCTTCCCAATCGTCCCCATCTACTTTTGTGTCTACTTCCTCCTTCCTTCTTTCCTTCCTTCCCTCCTTCCTTCCGTTTTTCCTTCCTTCCTATTTTCCTTTCTTCCTTCTTTCCTTCCTTCCTTCTTTCCTTCCTTCCTTCCTTCCTTCCTTCCTTCCTTCCTTCCTTCCTTCCTTCCTTCCTTCCTTTTTTTTCCTTTATGACCCCAGAAATCCACTAAGGGTGCACATAGGATCTTGATGAGATATTATTTACTGGAACATGTCTTCAGTAGTGGATACTCACTGAAGGAATATTCTGTCCATTTCCCAGGAACCTGTAAACGTTTGCAGATTCTCATGGTGGGGTGGTACTTCATGGGCCTTAGCCCCCATGCCAGGATGTCGACAGACAGAACCTTGGTCAGGTCTTGTGTTTCCATCTCTACTGTAAATACAACAACAATAAAATAGGATGTGCAAGTATCTAAGTGACACTTTGGTTAATCATTAAGCTCATCATAGAACTGAGACTCATAACTAGATCAAGTGAAAGTTCCATTTTGAGTTTTTTTTAAATACCTACCTACTAATTTCCCCAGAGGCTGTGGAAGATTACATTCCTACCTGCTGGCTGTAAGTATTTCTCCTTTTCCTCGCACACAGAGAGGATTATTATTTCACTTTATAAAGACCACCAAAAGTCAAACATCCCAAATAATAAACAATTCAACTGACAATTGTTCTAACAAACTGAAAATAGATATTTTACAAGAAAAAATGGCCAATAAAGTTTTAATTATATCTCATTTTCCATAGTCATCGGGAAAATTAAAAATTTTGTGAGATCCCATTTCAGTCCAATCAGGATCTGCCATCTAGAGAACAGGTGACAACACCTATTGCGAGGATGTGGCAAAGAGCAGGTGTATCTACTGCTGGGGCAGTGCTCACTCGTTTTGAATGGTGACCCTGTGTTGGGACCTGGGTGGTTTTGATCAGATATCTCTCATGAACTCAAGGGTTCTGAATAATTAATTCCCAGCAATTTGGGAGGTAGAGGAAATATTGCCAGAAGGCACTTGCAGATCTGAAGGATTTATTCCCCATCTTGGGGTGAAAGATCTTCTCTTACAGGTTTCTTGGTCCATAAATAAACTTTGTATTCTCTTTGTTTTTCTGTCATGGAAATGGCAGGAATCTTGCTTGTGATATTATCTATAAAGAAGGAAGGAAGGAAGGAAGAAAGAAAGAAAGAAAGAAAGAAAGAAAGAAAGAAAGAAAGAAAGAAAGAAAGAAGGAAAGAAAGAAGAAAGAAAGAAAGAGTCAGAGAAAGATAAAGGAATTCAATAAATTATAGTAGAATCCAGGCTGCTTGGGGGCAGGGATGGTGTCTCCTTCATTCACTTGTCACCTCTACTCCTGATAATCTCTCTTAATCTGCATCTCAGAAACTCTGTCACATCCCAAGAACACAAATAAACTTCAGATTTTATCATTTTCTAATTCCAAACATTTGCTTTGTTCATTTTTTCTGACTAGGCTCTTATAAGAGTTTGATCTCATTAGAGTATTCCAAAGGAAAATTTCAATATATCCATCCACATCTTAAATAAATAAAGAAATTAAAAAGTGTGCTTATGTGCCTAGGATATTCTCTACAATGCATATTGACCAATATTTCCCTTATATATTATCTATAAATATAATTTATGTTTAAGAATTTGTAGCTGAGTATCAAAAGGACCAAAATGATCATAGATTTCCCATGTTGCCATATTTAATTCTAAGTACATAAAATTATAGTTTCTTTGTTTATTAGTAGCAATAATAACAATAATATTTTAATTAAATCTGCATTTTCATGGAAAGACATGGCTTTGTATAAGGGATTCTATGTACATCCAGCCCTGTATTTCTAATGTGCTTTAATCCTGAAGAAATTTCTCAGTAGACTTTAAACCACTCCCACCTCGGTTATGAACTAAGGATTAAGTGATCTGAATATATAATTTATGTGAAACAGGAGACTTCAATTCTCATTATAAATAAAAAATGTAATGAATCATTTATCATAAATATGATGTTAAAAGTAGTGTCCCCAATGGTAGTATAATTTCTTGTCTCTTGCAGATGTCTCTCAAAATCCAGCAAAAAGAGCCACAGATAGCAATGTAGGTGGTTTGGTTTACAGTAATATTAATCATAGCAAGCTTTTTATCCTCCCCTGTGTTGAAACATGTAATTATGTTTTGTGTATAAGGTTTGGGACTGATATCTATTTGTAAGACAAATAAGAGTTTTTACTCCTTCTTTATTAGATTGACATATGAGAGAACTAACCCCAGCTTTACAAACGTATACTTATGTATGCATATGTATTCCTTGTTTTAGGAAGGGAGAAAAGGCACAGTAAGCAGACACACGTTTCTGAAATTGTTATTCTTTATATAACTCCTCCATGTATATACTCAGGTCTCTAAGTACAGCACATAAAATTATATTTCTGTAAAAATCATACAATTGTACCCACAAATATATCTCCTCCTCCTATTTACAGTTTGAAGTATTTTTTTCCATTTTTCAAAATAGCACAGGTACCTTTTTGCATTTTTTTTTGCATTTTGACTTCTCATAAAAAAGTGCAGTTATTTGAACCACTTCAAGCAAAGCTTCAACAAAGCCCTGTGAGAGCCAAGATTTTTCCTGAAGGCAGAAGCTAGGTAGAGGAGGGGTGATATAGAAGATTCACCTTGCTTATTGACAGAGTGGGGCTCAGTGTGCGGGGAGCTGTCATACGCCATAGGACAGCAGTGTTAGGTGGTGGCAGCTCTTGAGAAGGGAGAAGTCTGTGCTCATCCACTCAGATCCAACATCTCCTGGTCAAGAGCACAGCAATAGCAACAGAATTGTCTACTAAGAGGGGGTCCGAGGAACATTGTACATGGATTATATATGTTATACATTTTTAAGTGTATATGTACTGAGGAAACATCTCAAATACTTTGTGTTTTTTGCACCATTACTCAATATACTATTTAAAATGTAATTATATTTTTATCCAAAATTATTTTTACTTAAGTGTAGAAATGAACTAGAAAAGAAGTTTGGGATTATTGTATAATTATATAATTTTGATCCCATATAAATTTGAGTAGAAATAGTTTTTTCAAGGCTATTAAAATTCAAATTCCTTTAAATGGAATGTTGAGTGGGAATTTTTATGCATAATATCACTCACTTATGTTTGGATCTACTACCTCTTTTAAAACCAATTAATACAATATGTTCAAAAATATGTTCTGTACTCATCTATCCAAAGAGTTCTTACTCACTGGAGCCTATAATCTATAAAAGTGAATTAGAGGTCACCATAATGTCTCTAACATTCTACAACAGTTAAGTCTTTATTTCAAAGTTAAACTCATAGGAAAATGATTATAGTTTTAATCAACTACTAAAAATCTATGGACACACACAAATTATATGCTTTTCAAGTTAAAGATTAATTACTCCCTTCCACAGGAAACGGTTGTTAGCTGTTATTTTGCAGCTTGACTTTTCACTAACTGTGAAAATTCTTATCTAATTTATCTAAAAGACCATCCACTTTATAGGTAAAGTTATAGAAATATCCAAGTACATGCTTTCATTCTTATACATTGGCTATTGTAAATAAATAATGGTTGTATAAATAACACTTTATGTGATTATATACACACGTGTACAGAAAATGCAAGCATATATATAATCAAATATGAGAATGTGTTTTGGGCATAGCTCAGACACTTCAGTGGATAATGCCTACTCTATTTCACAGATAGGTTATATGCTTCTTAGAACTTTGCATGCTTACTCACACAAGGGAATTGGGATATTCTCACTTTCTGTCACCTTTACTTATCTGTGAATTTGAATCATGCCATTATATTCTTTTTCTTTTAGAAATTGTATAAACATTTAAGATTGTCTTAATTTTTATAGATGACTCAGTTCTGTTTAAGGCTCTAATATTGGTTATTAATGAAATACATTCTTAAAATTATCTTGGGATATCATATAGAGAGGTTCTATGGCCCAGGATATGACCAACACATGATATAAGAAAGAAACATGAATACATCCTATGAATAACAAATACAGGTTTTGAGGAGAACACAGAAGTATGGACTTGTTTTATGAGGTCAACATCTTTCTTATTATCTCCATTCTGATTCTGCAATAAAATCTCATTCCTATATTCTTCCCTTTGCCTTCAATAAGATCAATTGCTTTGTCCTTGAAGATTATGTCTAAGCATTTTCAAGGTTAGAGGCAAATGATATTACCAATTAAATGTTCTGAAATAGGTCAGAACACAGTCTGAGCTCTTCTGGGCAGCTGTTCCCTCTCTCATGGTGGTAGGTCCTTGGAGTGTCTTGCAGGTTCTTCAGGAACTATGTTTGAGGAGGCAGACCTGAGTCAGCCAAAGGCACCTGAGAGAACTTCCTCGTGCATATCATGTTGAACATGGTGTTCAAGTGGAGAGGTGAGTAGAAACCCTTACAGAGAAACACCCGTTTTCACACACACACAAAAAAATTAAGCTGTAGGTTTTCATTATTTTGCAACCACATTGAGAAAGCCACAATCTATCTCAGTGTTCTCAGAGTATGTGTCTCAAATGAATGTTGGAACTTGTTAAGCTATTTAAGTGTGTGTGTGAGGTGTGTGTGTGTGTGTGTGTGTGTGTGTGTGTGTGTGTGGTGTCTCCACTGAAATAATCATGATTTCTCTTCTTAACCTATCTTGTAGACTCTGTAAAATGCATTGATTGATTTTTAAAGGTGAATACATTCCTAAATATTTTAATATATCTTATTGAATATTGTGTTTAATATTTTTGAGCACTGTTAAATTTGTTATAAAATATTGAGTATTTCACATCGATGCTCATTAAGACTTTAATGAGGATAGTGAAATAAGTAATAAACGCAAAGAACAAAAAGGAAATGTTTTATATATATATATATATATATATATATATATATATATATATATATATATATATTTAAATGCAGAAGCCCTCTCATGGGTTCATCCGTAGATTGGATGTAGCCTAGGATATTGTCACTGAGTGTGAGGTGCATCTACAGTCATTTTCATCTCAAGGTCAGATAATTCTAACATCCGGGGCATATCTGAGGTGAAATGTGTTGTGCACTTTGCCTCATTTTCCATGAGTTTAATCAGATTGGTTCTTTAATAGAGATTGAGAGAATTAAGGCTTTGCTGGGAGGATTATGTTAATATGGCTAGAAATTAGACTGAACTCAGAATTTGTTCTAGTCCATTCTAGAGTTTTCTAAACTCTCCCTTGTGTCTTCACCCAGAGTGTTCTTCATACTTCCTAGAAATTCCTCGGTGAATAATGCCTCACTTACATCTTGTTTACCTGAAATCCACAATGGTGTTGTACATTACCCATTGAAGGAGAAGTGTTGGACCATTTTATGTTAGACCATTTTATGAGCAAATTCTAGTCTTATTTTGGTCTGAGCTCTTCTGTTGTGAGGATGTCTGGAGGGTCGATGTTCACTAAAGATAATTTGTTAGGAGACATACAAAGCCTACATTTCCTCCTCTTCATCATCATGACCAGTTATGTTTCCTGGGGTGGGGGTTCAGGTCAGACTCTGTACCCAAATGTCTCATCCTCATGCTGGGCTACAGTTAGCCTATTGTTCAGCTTATAACCATGGAAGCTTGTTCAAAGTGGCTATTTTTGATATTTCCCTATCTTTCTTGTGTTTGGTTTTGGTATTTTCTTATCTATGGAGAGGCACATGGTATACCATCTTATATTTAAACTTAAATTTTTTAGAGGTTTTAGAGGTTTTCTTAAATGATTGGTTGCTTCTTTTAAGTAGCTGCTGTGTCAAAAATCAAGGCAAGTATGCCCTTGCTTTAAGGATCCTTTGCTGTGCTGTGCGAAAATATATAGATTGACTGTGTGTCAGTGTGTTAGTTCCCATTGCTGACTGTAATCTGTTACCCTGAACTGGGTGTCTTACAACAATAAAACTGTTCTCCATGGTTCTGCAGCTCAATATTTCCAACTGCAGGTAGCAGGAGGGTCATGTGCCTTATGGAAATGATAGGATAAATACGCTCTTTGACTTTTGCAGCATTCCAAGATCTATGCTGGAATTGCTCTAAATTATTCTTCTTTGACTTCTCACCTTCTCTCCTACATGTGTCTGAAGCTAAGGTCTTTGCCTGGTGCTCTCTCATAAAGATGAGCAGAATGTGTCAGGGTTCATGATCAGTTCTTCCTCTCAAAATCCTTAAAGTCAACACCTCTGTGCCATATGGTAACATTTGCTAATTTGTTACATAAGACTATCCACACTGGTTCCAAACATTAGTGAGTGACTGTATCGGGAAGGCCATTTCTTCAACCTAAATAATAGTCATGATTATGTGATGACATTTTTGAAAATAAATCAAAAACAGTTTCAAAGTATTCTTCACTGATCATTGCAAAATTCCAAGAAAAACAAATCTAAATTCCTTATCTACAAGCTTGATGCTAGTTTTTTGAATATAATATGTTATTTTTAAATTATTATTTTTAAGGAGTAGCACCTTAAGCATAATTTTATTATTTTTTTCTATTGAGAATTTTTTAAAATGAACATATGGTGATTAGATCATGTCTCAGTCCTATTACATTTTTTGGTCCACCCCCCCACCCCAAGACACGGAGCATCTTTCTCTCTCTATGAAGTCCTATTTTGTTGACTCATTTTGTTCGCCCTCCTCTGTCCTCCACGTGGCTCAGAACACTGCAGGCCTTCTGAGGATATCAGTAACTGGGGAATACACCAGATGGTTTGTGTCAGAAGCACAGTGTCACAGAGTCAGTCCCCCTTCCCACTATGTGGCTCTTACACTCTTTCTGTCCCCTCTTCTGAAATGTTCCCTTCGCTTTGCAGAGCATGATTGATATCTTTTTCATTGGTGATCTCTCAATAGCTTTGATGAGTTTTAATTCTCCTCAGTGTCTCTCTACAGAGGAGCTTCTCAGTTTAGCCGTGAAAGCACCACTGATATTTAATCTTCCAATTCCTGTTCATGTTCATTGAGCCCTAGTGAGTGTGATAGAGATGACCTGTCCAGTGCTAAGCACCAGAATCCCTCTCCTTGTTCTCTTGATGAGTCTTGGTTCTGCTTGGTATTCACAACCATCTATAAAAAGAAGCTTCTCTTGCCAACAGTGAGAACAGCATTCATCAAAGGAGATATACATATATATTTAAAAGGCTTGTAAATAGACATAACATCCCATTTATCCAAAGAACAGTTGTAAATTATATCTAGGGTCCAGGACCTACTAAGCCATAGGCTTTTGATTTGGTTTTCAGTAGCAAGCATGAATCCCTTCCTGATAAACAGGCCTCATCAGTAGCTTAACCTTATTTCTTGAGTACCAGTATTGAATCAATGTGTACATCTTGTCTGGCTGGTTAATTCTTACCCAGAGATTAGATAATAATAATCTGAAATCAATGTTATAATTTAAAGTCAGTTTGAGTTCACTTATAAAATTCTCTCAGGCCTTTTTAATGTGATCACTTTCTAAGATATGGACCAAGATCAAATGTGAGCTTCCCTGCAGAGAGGGATCATGGACCCTGGTCATAGATACACAATTTATTATGTTCTTTAAGAGGAAAACAGTCTCTGTGTTAAAATTGTTTCCATTTCTTTCAACATAGATTTTCTTGATATTCAAGTTTCCTTGTGGGTGACATTATATAAATGAGCATGCTTCTTTAAGTCCATACTTCTCTGAGGATTGAAATTTATGAATGCAACTCTGACTCTAGCCGTCTGAAGAATTCCAAAGAAATGCACACAAAATCCTAATTATATTAAATAAATAGCCTTTGTGGCTGTTAGAATAGGGGAAGAAAGCATGTGGAACCCTGTCATTGAACCCCGCTGTTTCCAGGATGTCAGCACATATGGTGCTCCGTGTGCAAACCCCAGAGCAGAAGGTGGTGGTGCATGCCCCGGAGCATTCTTCCCAAACAGATCAGAACCGTGAGGTGTGGGCCCATGGAAGGAATCTTTCCTTTTCTGTGAACCAGGCAGAGCTACTTAAAGAAGTAAATAATTTCCATCAGAGTTTTGTAGATGTTGCATTGTTCTATAGCTCCACTTTTCAAAGTTTATTTTGTATGAAACTAGAGAAAATGCAAAACAAATTTCATTTTCGCTTTGAGATTTTTATAGTACACACTTTTGAAGACAAGCATACTGTGGCACAAAAATTTGTTACAATCAAAAGAACAACAACAAAAAGGTGTTGGTTGATGGGAGAAACGTGGAGTATAACCTTAACTAGTGGACAAAATGAAAATGGGAGCAGAGTATAGAACTATTTTTACAATAATTTATATAATTGTGTAGTATCCTAACAAATTCTACCTGTCATCCATAGTGTTAAATATGCTCATATTTGACATTATTTTCCATTTTGTATAATTTGTAACTTTCTGACAAAAAGTACAAAATTCAAGTCGGGTGTGTTGGCATACTCCTTTAATTCTAGCACTTGGGAGGCAGAGGTAGAAATATCACTACTCGAGACCACATTGTGAATTCCA
>PVHP010002228.1:0-93490 GCA_004024765.1 Zapus hudsonius | reverse complement strand
AGAGGGGGCGGAAAGATTGTGAGAGCCGTGGTGGGGGAGACTATCCAGAGGCATGGCACCCCTCAGTAACAACACACTTGGGCCAGGAGGACCGGGCTGAGTACTAGGCTATCCATGGTCCCCTGCCACAAGGACTGATCCAGATGGCCCACAGAGGAGGATATCCAGCTGATTGGGGATGGGGAGGGGGGGGCAATGGGGCATTGGGGATAACAACTCATTGTTGGCCCACTAAACAATGTAACTCATTATGGACAATTTAAAAAAAACAATAAAAAAAGAAAAAAACCATGAAGAATGGAAAGCCGCTGTAACGAACTCCTGAGACCTACACCTGTCAAATATAAACCATGTGAATTCCACGATTTTACTCACGTGTGTAGCGTTTTCCCCCCTAGAATCGGTATGGCACCCAAAGACTTGAGTACATGGCCGAGCACATACACCAGGGAGAGATAGATGATTGTCCTGTGGGGAGAGTTCAATCAGTAAGTCTGCGCATTATTCAGACTTGAGTAATGCAGACCCGGGATTCACATTGTTCTTAGCAAACAGAGGATGAAGAGGAGGTGGAGGAGGAAAGAATTAACCGAGAAACACAAATAGAAACGCCGGTGAGTGGACCAAACAAAACGAGGTAGAGGGTGTGTGGGTCTTCACCCACCCTGTCGTATTTACGTGGAGGTTAACACATCGATTTCAAGTCCTCCTCTCAGGTTGACCTTCTCTTCCCTACTTTTGTGTAGATACATCAAGAGCTGTTGGGTTTGTGGCCAGCATGGTGACATTTTCTATTAGAACCTGTAGAACAGGATTTTGAAGTGTTTTTCCTCAAGAAATAAGTTTGGGCTCTAGAAAGCAAGTGGGGTCAAAGTGAATTCTAAGTTAAAAAGAATGGCTAACACAAAGGACTTTCTCTAAGCTACATAGAGAAGCAGAGGACTTTGAGGGTTCAGCATGGGTAGCTTGGACTTCCCCATGGACACGACCAAAGGAAAGGAAGTCCAGGGACTTTAGGCTGTACAGGTGGTGATAAAACCATACAGGTGGCAGGAATTCCCTGTTGCGTTGCTTCCCAAGGAACTTGAATGACAAATAAGAAACAGCAGAGTGAAGAATTCCCGTGGGAACGTATGTAGCGATATACACATTTACATGTCACATTAAGATCTGTACCCCGTGTGTATTACAGAGGTCTCTTGATCTAGAAGTAGAATGGTAATTTCATAATGAATATTCAAGTCTCTGTCATTTATATTTATTGTTTGAAAGAGTTTTGTGCTGATGTAGAATATAAAGAACTAATGAAGGGACCAGAAAGAGGCTAGAAAGTACCAGAAATCTCGGGTTGTGGATTCCTTATTCTAAATGTTTGATCTTCCTAGAATGGTTTTCTTTTTTAAAAAATATTTTATTTATTCATTTTCAAGCAGAGAGAGAGAGAGAGAGAGAGAGAGAGAGAGAGAGAGCACCAGGGCCACCACCTTGTAGGTCTGGCTTATGTGGGACCTGGGGAATTGAACCTGGGGCCTTAGGCACTGGAGGCAAGTGCCTTAACCGCTGAGCCATCTCTCCAGCCCCCTAGAATGGTTTTCTTAAAGAAGATGTCTAAATGGGTATATAGTGGCAGATGGAAGAATTTTGGTGATTAAACAGGCCTCATCAGGGCAGCGGGAAAGCTATCCCAAAAGCCTTGTTTTGTTATTTAGAGAAAAGTTATCCTTGTTGGAATAAAAAAAAAACACAAATAGGAAGAAAGGGAATGAAGAGAGAGGTCACCATCATGAACCCCAAGAAGATGACCTATAGCAGATCATCACAAAGACACAAACAAAAGTCTGACTCGAGCGACAGAATGGGAGTAGATAGAGCAAAACTATCAGAGTAGATGAGAGATATACAGGAGGTTTAGAAGAAAACAGACAACCTCCTGGATGAACCATTACAGAAAACGCTGGAGCTGTGAAAGACACAAGAGAGGGAAGTTTTAGCAGGAGGAAGTCAAGAGCCTTGAAAATGCTGCATTTGAAATAGAATTATTAGATTGCTTGCTTGCACGACTCTGCCCTTCTCTATTTAAGGTAGATTTGAACAATCCTTCAACTGAGAAAACCGGGAGACTGAAACCCAGAGAGGACAAATGACATTCCCAAAGTGATATTATCATTAAGGAATAGGTCTAGAACCTAACCCTCATTTATGGACAGGGTCTCGCTATGGACTCAAGGCAGCCTTGACGTCACCATCATCCTACCTCAGCCTCCCAAGTGTTGAGATTATAGACATGAAGAAAACGTCAGCTCTGACCAGAAAAAAAGGAAACACAGAAAGAAAGTGTCCAAAAGCATAATAAAAGTATTGAAGCAAGTGGCTCTGAATGATTACCAAGGTCAAGGGCTCAGACTAATAGATATGGGTTATAAAGGTATTAAAAACTAGGAAGTAGGGCTGGAGAAATAGCTCAGCAGTTAAGGTGTTTGCCTGTAAAGCTTAAGAACCTGGGTTCAATTCCCCAGTACCCACATAAAGCCAGATGCACATGGTGGGGCATACCCTGGCATGCCCATTCTCTCTCTCTCTCTCCACACACACACATATATGTATATGTATATATACATATATATGCCTCTTTCTCTCTCATAAATATTTTAAATGAATAAAGAACAAAACCAAAAAAATATATTTTAAAGAACTACAAAGTATAGCTTTGAATGTCTTTTCTTAAGAAGAACTTGACACCAGCATCCTGGCCTACAGCCACCTTTCAGTAAGTTCACAGAAATCACAATAAACCAATACTCCTCCCTCTGCCCTGGCCTAGGGATCTCCTCATACAGAAGTCAGAGATTCTGAGGGATTGAATCTGGAATAGAAAACAGAGCATAGAAATAGAAATAGAAATAGAAAACAGGGATTGAATCTGGAATAGAAAACAGAGAATAGAAATAGAAATAGAAATAGAAATAGAAATAGAAATAGAAATAGAAATAGAAAACAGGGATTGAATCTGGAATAGAAAACAGAGAATAGAAATAGAAATAGAAATAGAAATAGAAAACAGGGATTGAATCTGGAATAGAAAACAGAGAAATGGCTTTTAGCAGTTATTAGCACAATCTTTCTTGCCTTCCTTCTCTAGTGAAGAGAAGAAGGTTTCCATTTCAAACCAAAGAAGGGGAAGGAGAAACCAGCTATAAAACAAAAATATCAGGAAAAATAAAGTGTGGTGGGAAGGACGAGGAAGCACTGATTTCATTGAATTGCTGTTATCCTTCTGTTTGCATATGTGGGCACGTGCACGTGTGCAAGAGAAGAAATTGTCCACATTTTCTTTAATTCGTTTCCTCTCTGAAAGCGATATCAAGCGACTTTCAAAAGTGCTTTGGTGTTAAAGAAAAAAATCACAAATTTCACAGGATTTTCCAATTTAGAAGCAACGAATACTAAAATAAGATGGGAGTAATTAATGGTAGTTGGATTTAATATTTAAAAAGAATAAATGTGAGTAATATTATACACATAGCATTTGTAGAAAAATGACAGTTGATTGAATGTGGGGAAAGAGAAACCAGGATAAAAGACTGACAAGAACTAATGTCAATGTGCAGGTGTAATGCACAGTGGAGTTTGGATTGTAGTTTTACAACCCTTTGAGGAGCTATCTGCACACAACTAAAATTGACTAAAACCTCTAGACTTGCTAAGGGACCATCTGAAGAAAGAAAAGAGAGTGGAAGTTATCACCTAGGGGAACACTTACATGCAGGAGAGAGTAAAGCCAAGAAAAAGAGGAGGTAGATACAGAACAATCCAGAAATGGAGAAAGAAAAGAATGAGAAAATACAGCATTAGAGGAAGCCCGGAAAATTTCAAGAACATAGAAATGAGAAACAGGCTGAAAGGACAGACATGAGTTCAAAATGGATAAGAACTTAGAAACAGCTAGTGGAATTTGTTAACACGGGTCATTAGATTAAGAGAAGGAAAGAGGAGAAAGTACAGAGAAGTCAAGAAGAGTAAAGCCTCTGTTGGCATGACACCCCTCAGTAACAACACACTTGGGTCAGGAGAACCAGGCTGAGTACTAGGCTCTCCATGATCCCCTGCCACAAGGACTGATCCAGACGGCCCACGGAGGAGGATATCCAGCTGATTGGGGATGGGGAGGGGGACATTGGGGAATTGGGGATAACAACTCATTGTTGGCCCACTAAATCATGTAACTCATTATGGTCAATAAATATATATATTTAAAAAAAAAGAGTGAAGCCTCTGTTAACACAGATCATGGCCAGTGACCTGAGAAATCCCACTAGGCAAGAGACGGCTGATACCTCTTATTTTCTACTAAGGCTATTTGAACTTGGACAATGTGGAGAGGTATCTTGTACAATTTGTCTCTCTGTGCCCCATGGTTTGGATGGGACATGTTTAAATTGGATCAGGTTGAGTTGAATTGCGTTCCTTTATACTACATGGAAGACATGTTAACGAAGTCAGAAAGGCTCCACACAGACGACTCCGTTAACTTTGGAAGTAATGGTAGGTAGAAGGAGAAAGAAGATAGGAAAAAATGTTCTAGATTTTTGCTTAAAGCTAGCGAGGCATGCACCTGCTTCTTCTATAGGAAAACATTCTGGCTTTAAGAGAGAATTTGAAGGCAAGAGAGAGGAGTATTGAGGTTACAGAGACCCTTAAATAGTTTGCATATAAAAATTCATCAAGTTGTACACTTAAAACTTTTGGATTTGTATACTTTATATGTGTTATACTCTATTTTTTTTTGAGGTAGGGTCTCGCTTTAGTCCAGGCTGACCTGGAATTCACTATGTAGTCTCAGGGTGGTCTTGAACTCATGGTGATCCTCCTACCTCTGCCTCCCAGAGTGCTGGGATTAAAGGCGTGTGCCACCACACCCGGCTTGTGTTATACTCTAATAAGGACAAGCTTTAGAGGGCTGGGGATAAGGCTCATATGCGGCTTGTCTCGAATGCGTGAAGCCCTTATATTTGTACCATAGCATTGTATAAGCTGAATATGGTGGTGCACACCTGTAATTTCAGTGCTTGGGAGGTAGAGGCAGGAGGATCAGAGATTCAAGGTTATTCAAAGCTACATAGTGTATCCAAAACCAGCTTGGTTTCATGGGGCTCTATCTCTAAATAATAAATAATAAATAATAAATACGCTTTAAAAATAAAAATATATATATTTAAATATCTTAAGCAAGATTATTGAGAGGGCAAGCAGAGTTTGTTAAATTTCCTCTGAAATAGTCAGGAAGCTACTGTTTACCAAATCCTGAAATTGTACTTCTTCAATCTTAAAGGAAGTTATTTTAGAAATAAAGAAAACTGCAATGTCAGTCTTTATTATACAAATGAAAAATAGACCACAGCTTTACATTTTTTTTTTTTTTTTTGCTCCACACATAGTGCCAATCCCTGTCTGGAGAGCTTGGTGACTGACATGTCATAGACACGAACGTAACCACCTGCTCATCACTCCTCTGTGTGGTAAACTGAGTTAAGGTAGTTAGGATTCCTTCCAACACTAGGTCAACCAAACTCCCTTAGAAAATATTCCATGGCCAAACTACTTTGGAAAACACTATCTACTTTCTCTCTTAGCGAGTTTACATTACGTATGAACTTGTTAGAGAGTAAGAAGTTATGGGCTGGAGAGATGGCTCAACGGTTAAGGCATTTGCCTCCAGTGCCTAAGGCCCTGGGTTCAATTCCCCAGTAACCACATAAGCCAGACCCACAAGGTGGTGGCCCTGTGCTCGCTCTCTCTATCTCTCTCTCTTTCTCTGTATCTCTGCTTGAAAATGAATAAATAAAATATTAAAAAAAGAAGTTATGCAAGAAGGAAATATTTTTAGGTTTGTTCAGCCTAGAATTTTTCCAAAATTACTTGACCATAAAAGCTTTGTTTTTCTACATAATTCATTATATCCGATACAATCAAGTTTGTACTTTGAGAAATGTTAACTGAGATGAATCTGTGAGTAACAAATCCATAGAAGGTTACTAGAGAATGGGTAGGGACGGCCCGTGTCTACACTATGAGACTCATGTTATAGAGGACAGCTAGAACTTAAAAGATACTGAGCTGGACGGGGTGGCACACACCCTTAATCCCAACACTTAGGAGGCAGAGGTAGGAGGATCACTGTGAGTTTGAGGCTAGCCTGGGACTACCAACTGAGTTTCAGGTCAGCCTGGGCTAGAGTGAGACCTACCTCAAACACACACACACACACACACAGCATTGAGGACTGAAGAGATAGTTCAGTGGTTAAGGTGCCTGCTTGCAAAGCCTAACAACCTGAACTCGATTCACCAGATACACAAACTGGCTCATACCTATGGAGTTTGTTTGCAGTGGCTGGAGGCCCTGGTGTGTCCATTCTCTCTCTCTCTCTCTCTCTCTCTCTCTCTCTCTCTCTCTCTCTCTCTCTCTCTCTCTCATCTCTGCTTGAGAACAAATAAATAAAAATATTTTTAAAAGTTACTGAATTGAATGAACTACTAGTTTAACTCATTAAAATAATGATCAGGTTCTTTATAAGCAAGCTGTCACTAGGGGCCAAGAAGAGAAACAGACAGGGCAAAGGACTAGAAAGGACTCATGAGGAGATACTGAAGGAGGCGGGATGGGTCAGCCCGGAGAAGATGTGGAGAATGGGACCAGTAACCGCTTCGATGGTGTTGCAATTGTAAATTCATCCTCAGTGAAAACAAAAATAAGATTTAGGTTTAAACAACAGGATGGAGACGAAAACTAGATTTTAAAAGGGAACTCTTGATGGGAAGGATAAGAAAGCATTAGAAACCCTGACATGGGAAGAATGAGTTTGCTGTATAGTCAACATTGGACTTATTTTCATACACAGAGGTGCCTTTTTAAAAAAATATTTTATTTATTCATTTTCTTTTTTTAATATTTTATTTATTTGAGAGAGAGAGAGAGAGAGAGAGAGAGAGAGAGAGAGAGGCAGACAGAGAATATGGGCACACCAGGGCCTCCAGCCACCGCAAATGAACTCCAGACACATGCGCCCTTTTGTGCATATGGCTGTATATGGGCACTGGGGAATCAAACTCTGCTCCTTCTGCATTGCAGGCAAACGCCCTAGCAGCTAAGACATCTCTTCAGCCCAACAAATAGGTTATCTCTTTATTCCCTTTGGGCCTGTAACTAGCTGCCTGCCAAATGGGGACCACCTTATTCTTTTAAATATTTTTTTTATTTATTCACTTTCAAGCAGAGAGAGAGAGAGAAACAGAGAGAGAGAACCAGGGCTACCACTTTGTGGGTGATGGGTACTGGGGAATTGAACCCAGGGCCTTAGGTACTAGAGGCAAGTGCCTTAACCACTGAGCCATCTCTCCAGCCCTCAGAGGTGCCTTTTTCATTCTCAGAGGCAGGAGGTTAGAGGTGATAACACTCTGCACAGTGAATCCGGGAAATTTCTGGGGCTTTGAGCCCAAATGGGCCTTACTTGTATTTTCCCAACCACGAGTCAGCGATGGCGGCTCCCAGGATGGGCGTAAAATAACAGAGGCTGCTGAAGGCATGGTATACAGATGTGGAGGTGTCTTCATTCCAGTGAAGGAAATACAGGAAATACAGGGTCAGCACGGCTGAGAAGAAACAAAACAAACAGTAAACCAGGAGACAAACAAGACAGACCCATTAAACCCACTCATGAACCTGTCCTTGTCTGTGAAGGTGATCTTGGCCCTCAGTATGTCTGAGTGAAGTTACTGAGAGAGGCAGGTGATGTCAGGTGTACAAACGAGACTAAATGGAGCCATGCTGAAGACACAAATACAAGCCTCCTCCCTCCAGTCTGCGTAGCCATAGAATGAATCATTTAGACCAGCGATCAAGTTCACGACTCTCCCATTACCCCTTCCTTCTGTAATCCAGTTGAAAGGTCTGAAGACCAGGTATAAAGAATGAAACTTGTATGATGGGAACTTCTCCACTTATATTCTTACTGGTTCTGCCAGGCCTTTCTGATCTTGCCCAGCAGGAGTTATGAAGTGAAATTTTATGATGCATTTACTCTCGTGATCAACGGAAAGGACCAATTTGCACCAAAGCAGAAAGAATGAAAAAGAAAAAATAACAAAGACCTACAAAGAGACAGGGCTGCTACACACATGGGGTGTAGAAGACTCTGGTAGAGAATTGCCTACCTTTTTAAAAAAAAATATTTTATTTATTCATTTTTCAAGCAGATAGAGGCACCAGGGCCACCACCTTGTGGGTCTGGCTTATGTGGGTCCTGGGGAATTGAACCATGGGCCTTAGGCACTGGAGGCAGGTGCCTTAACCCCTGAGCCATCTCTCCAGCCTGGAATTGCCTACCTTTCATGCCATAATAGGAGAACCGCTCGCAGAACTCATTCACCACGATGAAGGCGATGCTCAACGGATAGCTGGAACCGCAGATTTTCTAGGCAACAGAAAGGCAATAATTCAAGCAGGAGAAGTTTCCCCTTCCAACCACTCGATTATTCTGCTAAAAGCCCCCACCCCTTCTGCTTCCTTCTTTCCGAAGGAGGTCTTATCACGATGCCAGGCTAACCTCCACTCTGTGATCCTCCTGCCTCAGCCTCCCCTGTAGCTCAGATTACTGGTGTGCCCCACCCTATCATATTAAACTCATTGATTTGTAATCATTATATGTTGGTAAATATGGAATAATGGTCTCTTCATAAAACAGCTAGTGCCTCACTAAGTGTGCTTAGATTGCTGGCTTGGGAGAAAAAGAAGCTTAATCCGAATATCGCTTTTTGCTCTTTATTAAATAGGAGACTGCTCAGACATTACTTGATGAGGACCTGCTGGTCTTCCCACACACCTGCATGAAAGCCTCTGGCTCTGGGCAAAGGAAGGAGTGGTCATATTTATTCCTAGGAGCAGAATGAGGAGGCTGCCTATGGAGCCCCTGATATTCGGGCAGTTAGAGTGAGACATCATTGCAGAGGCCCTCACCTGCCATGTGCCCTCTGGGAGGGAGCATCGGCAATACTATGTTAGTGAAAGCGTCTTCACAGGCTGCTAAAGCCAGGCATGAGCTCAACATAGGTTGAGTGCAGAGTTTCCTAAAAGGAAGCTGATTGGCCACCTTACCTCCGGGAGCCTGTGAAAGTAAGTGTCCAAAATGAGATTCTATATGATATCTCTCCCTGGGGCAAAATGCAAAGTGACTTGTTCCCCTGATAACATGGATACTATTTGGGTTATGTGGTACTTGAGGTTGGTTAACTCTTTACAAAACAAATGATGTTTTGGGTTCTGCTATGGTATGAACAATAAACTGTTCTTTGTTTCTGAAAAAAAAATGAGATTCTATAAACATCATTATAACCCAGGGCATTAGAATAGCTATGCTGTTCCATGCATTATGTAAATCAGAATATAAAGAATGCTATATATTTTTAATATATATTGGTTTTGTTTTATTAATATTTTATTCATTTTCAAGCAGAGAGAGAGAGAGAGAGAGAGAGAGAGAGAGAGAGAGAGAGAGAACCAGGGCCACCGCCTTGTGGTTCTGGCTTATGTGGGTCCAGGGCCTTAGGCACTGGAGGCAAGTGCCTTAACCACTGAGCCATCTCTCCAGCCCCCAAGAATGCTATATTTTATTTCAAATCCCTGCCCAATATAATAGCTCAGCTAACATGAGTAAATAGAGATAGTCTGTTCTTGGGGCATTTAATTCTTATAATGAGATTTTTTGAAATATCTTTATTATGAATAAGTATATACATTGTATGAGCAAATCTTGTGAAGGTGTCCCCATTTCCCTCCTCTCTGTTCCCTACCCACTGGGTTCCTCCCTCTGTGCACATACTGGATCTGTCCATAGGTTAGGGGGTTATGAACTGCACCTGAGGTATATTGCTTCTATTTCATAGGTATGTACCTCTTTATTAGTATTCTTTTTTTTAATATTTTATTTATTCATTTTCAAGCAGAGAGAGAGAGAGAGAGAGAGAGTGAGAGAGAGAGCGCACCAGGGCCACTACCTTGTGGGTCTGGCTTATGTGGGTCCTGGGGAATTGAACGCGGGGCCTTAGGCCCTGGAGGCAAGTGCCTTAACCGCTGAGCCATCTCTCCAGCCCTCTTTATTAGTATTCTTTAAATGAGATATTAATGAAACAGAGATAAGAAATCAATCTATTCCTTTTACCATTATGAATATGTGTAAACAACCTTATCAAATATAAATATATGCTAACATATGGTAATTTTTAAAATTAGTTTTATTTATTTATTTTCAAGCAGAGAAAGAGAATGGGAATGGGAGGGCCTCTGGTGGTATGCACCACTTTGTACATCTGGCTTTACGTGGGTATCGGAGACTTGAACTCAGAGTTGGCAAGCTCTGCAGGCAAGTGCCTTAGCCCCTGAGCCATCTCTCCATCCTCATATGATAATAATTTGCTTGAAAGATTCAACGAACTTGGCTTGAGAACTATGCAACCTGGAGTTTAATGTGCTGTGGTGAGATATTAACAGTTAGCAACTGTGTTAACATAAGGACCCTGACTACTCCTGCCTCTGGGTCTCAGTTCTTTTTTTAAAAATATTTTTATTTATTCATTTTCAAGCAGAGAGAGAGAGAGAGAGAGAGAGAGAGAGAGAGAGAGAGAGAGAGAGAGCGCACCATGGCCACCGCCTTGTGGGTCTGGCTTATGTGGGTCCTGAGGAATTGAACCCAGGGCCTTAGGCACTGGATGCAAGTGCCTTAACCTCTGAGCCATCTCTCCAGCCCTGTGTCTCAGTTCTGATGTTCCAAAGAAATGAAGAATAATACCACCACCTCTTGGTTGATACGAATAGCTCAGCAAATGTAGCTCTTACTATAACCTTTCTGTTTAGAAGATTTTGCTCTGATATGAAGATTGAATGAGATCATAAATTTGGAGGTGCTTTAACATATATAAATGCAAGCCATTTCTTTGTTTTTAATCCCATCTCCTACCGTAGAGTGGTGAAACTTAGCAACGGAGAGAAAATCTATTCTCCAACTTCTGTTGGTGTCCAAAAGAAGTGCATGGGGGAAACTAAAGACCGGTTTTCATATTGGTGGACAGAACAATCACACACAGTTCTCCAGACAGGACTGCTTGCCAAGTTTCCCTGGACATTCAAACTGCTTTTTCTCCTCCAGGGAAACTCAGAATCTGCAATGAAAAGCTCTGAGAAGTTCCCACTGACGAACTGTGACTACCTTACCCGACCATTTCCTCTCTCAAGCAAATGCAACTTCTGTTTTAATGTCATCTTCAGGTGACTTCTAATCCCAAAGAGAGAATCGCTTTATTTCCTACTAACGTTCAGCATGAAATTCTAGCAGCCAAAGAGGAAAGAAAAGCAGATCAGGCTATTACTGAGGGATAAACTGAATTTAGGGACTCACCGGACATGACTTCTTCGGAGGGCTGGGAGGTCGAGGCGGGCCCTCTTCAGTGGAGACAGGTGAAAAAAGAGTTTCCTTGGACTCGTTTTTCTGGAAAGGATTCATGGCTGGCTCCTTACTCTCTCTCTCTCCTCAAGCATTTGGCTTCAGTAGGCAGTTAGGACAGCTGCCAGCCCACAGGGAAAAGGGGACCGAGGGGAGGAGGGAAGGCTACCGCAAGCAGATTTAACCCTGTGAGTGTCACTTTCAGTAGCTGCCTGACTCTGACACCTCTGGGAGCAGAGGTGGATGGAAGCCATAGGAAAGGAAGGTTGATGTACTAGTTCAAAAGAAGGGTTATGTAAAAGGTAAGGCATGGGGAAATAAAAACCAGCTACAGAGCAGATAGGGCTATCTGCTCACAATTAGCTTTGCAAGTGAGTACGAGAAACTCCAGAATGCAGGATCTCACACATGCATGAGGTAATGGATTTGATCCTTATCAATGCAAAAAAAAAAACCAAAATAGAAAAAAAAAATAAGCAGAATACAACATCTTAACGTTAATTAGGAATTTGATTTTAGGGTAATAATAGCTGCCATTTATTGGACACCTATGTGCAAGATATATAGATATAGATGATATAGATATATATGTATATCTATATATCTTGCACATATATGATGTGTGTGCATGAGAGTTATATTGTTTGTATTATAATCTAGCTATATGTTTATTCTAATTTTCACCACTAGACATTCTTTACAGAAACTATCATCTCAAGAGGTTAAGATATTTATCAAAGATCACATGAGCAGTGAGTGGAGATCTGGAATTTCCACTATGTCACAGCAGATAGGAAAAGCAGAGATTAGCGTCTGCGGTAACTTTGGCCATTATTCAGGTATGGAAGCTATGTAAGTGGACATATAGATGTGCAGGGAGGCTGAAATACTTTGAAGAGGAAATGATAGGACAAAACTGAATTTCAGTATAAAAGTGATATTTATTTGGCTTTTATTCCCATAAAGATCAGATACAAAAACAATTTAAAAGACAGAGTTAAAAAAATGACAGAAAAAAGCCAGGTGTGGTGGAGCACGCTTTTTTTTTTTTTTAATTCGTTTTTTTTTAAGCAGAAATAGAGAAAGAGAAAGCGAGAGAGAGAACCAGGGCCACCACCTTGTGGGTCTGGCTTATGTGGGTACTGGGGAATTGAACCCGAGGCCTTAAACACTGGAGGCAAGTGCCTTAACCATTGAACCATCTCTCCAGCCCCAGAGCTCGCCTTTAATCCCAGCACTCGGGAGGCAGAGGTAGGAGGATCCCCAAGAGTTCAAGGCCACCCTGAGACTACATAGTGAATTCCAGGTCAGCCTGGGCTAGAGTGAGACCCTACCTCGAAAAAAAAAAAAAAGACAGAAAAATGTTGCTGCAATAGTTCATTATGTTTTATTTTTCTTTAGTTAGTCCTTTTTTCACTAAAAATGAAGTTTAATTTGTGCAAACATTGTGAAGCAGATATTTTCTAGGTACTGTTGCAAACATTATTTTCCATAATTTTCAATGGGTCTATTCCCAGATGACTCCAGAATATTAGATTCAGTCCTTATTAGAAGAGGAACTTGAGTAAATGGTGATAATAGATACATTTTATATATTTTTCTCTAGCTTTAGTAGCATAAATAAGAATAAAAGAATGGCTTTTTTTTTTTGTTTGTTTTTCGAGGTAGGGTCTCGCTCTAGCCCAGGCTGACCTGGAATTCACTATGTAGTCTCAGGGTGGCCTCAAACTCATGGTGATCCTCCTACCTCTGCCTCCCGAGTGCTGGGATTAAAGGCGTGCACCACCACGCCAGGCAAAAGAATGGCTTTTATTGTGACATTCTCACACATGAATGTAATATGGTTCGATCACAGTCATCTTTCATTGCCATCACTCCCCTCCTTTGCAGTATTATCTTTGCTAATTCAAAGAGGTAAGAGAAGAACAAAGGAACTTAGTGTCCCTCCAGTTACAAGTCAAAAAAAAAAGGGGGAAACATTGCCAAAGGCTATAAAAGAAGTTTACTAAAGCATGAAGTTACTCCAGGGGAACTAAACTACAAGGCTGCCCATTGAATGATATTTGATTTAGAAGATAAGATAGAAAACCAAGGAAAGAAGATCAAGACAAGGAGAGATGGGAAGGAGGTCAAATATGAGCAAAGTGCGTATTTGAAAATGATATCAAGAAACCCATGCCTTTTAATATGCCCACTAAAAAATTAAGCCTGTGACTGTCTCTTCCAAAGTTCTTACATGACCTAAACTTGGACTTGGACTTTAACCAGGTTTTCTCAGCTTCTATTCTCTCTCCCACCAACCTTTACCCATTAATGATTAATCTGTGGTTATTCTTTTAAGAAATACTGCCTTTCCTCACCTAGCTTGGTTAAGGACTCTTAATCCAAAAAAAAAAAAAACTAGTCAAGTTAACTAGCCATAGAGGCACAGGTGCCTTTAAGATCTAATTATGTCACTGGCTTCCCTTACACTGACCTTGGACCTCTGGATGGCATTGACTCTGCAGAGCACTTGAAATAGCACCTGTATGCAAGGCACCTATTGCTTTGGGCTCAGAGGTACCCAAACTCTAGATTACAAATGTTGGTTTTCTGACACTTCTTTGTTTAGATGAAATTTGATTTTTATTATAATAATATTCAGAGAATCACACAATACCTGAGATGGAAGAGATCTTAGTTTTGATTCTTTTCTCTCTTCTTTTTTTTTTTTCCTGAGGTAGGGTCTCCCTCTAGCCCAGGCTGACCTGGAATTCACTATGTAGTCTCAGGCTGGCCTCAAACTCAGCCATCCTCCTACTTCTGCCTCCCAAGTGCTGGGATTAAAGGTGTGCACCACCTGGCCAATTCTGATTCTTTTCTACATGAACTAAACTTCCCTGGTGATGAGGATCATTGAGGGTAATATCATATCGAGGTACCTGCTATACCCTGTTACTTCTGTGAAGCTGATATAAATCAGGCAGCAGGATGAAAGGGAAGAAATCAAAGAGAAATCACCTCCTGGATAGGAGTATATTCAGAGACATAAAAGACAATAAGGGTGGAGAAATCTGAATATCAGATCAAATATCAGTGATAAAGGTAAAAAATATTTATGGTGTTAATGATAATGAAATCAGGAGAGCTTTACACTTATAAGTACAAAGGAGATTGAAGCTCTGAAATGATACCAATATAGTCAGAGAAAGAGGCAAATATGAAATTAAATGTAGGGCTGGAGAGATGGCTCAGCAGTTAAGGCACTTGCCTCCAGTGCCTAAGGCCCTGGGTTCAATTTCCCAGGACCCACATAAGCCAGACCCACAAGGTGGTGGCCCTGGTTCTCTCTCTCTCTCTCTCTCTCTCTCTCTCTCTCTCTCTCTCTCTCTCTCTTTCTCTCTCTCTCTGCTTGAAAATGAATAAATAAAATATTTTTTAAAAAAGAAAAGAAATTAAATGTAAACATGTGTTCGATAATGTCCCTGAATGTCAAATCAGCATATATACAAAATTCCACTCAAATAGCTGCAATAAAGAATTAGAAAAAGGGGGGGCTGGGGAGATGGCTCAATGTTTGAAGGTGCTTGTTTGAAAAGCCTGCCAGCCTGGCTTAACCCAGGTTCAATTCCTCAGTATGACACAGAGCCATCGCGGAAAGAGGCACATTTGTCTGGAACCACTTCTTTGCAGCAGCAAGAAGCCCTGGCATGCCCATTCATTCATAATTCTCTCTTTCTCCCTTTGTGCAAATCAATAAATGAATAAAATATTTTTAAAAGAAATAGAAAGGGGAACTTAAAATGATAATAGTTCTAATAACACAAAATGCCTCGGAATAAGTGTGATGCAAGATATTCAAGACCTCAACACTGGGCTGGAGAAATGGCTCAGCGGTTAAGGCACTTGCCTCCAGTGCCTAAGGCCCTGGGTTCAATTCCCCAGGACCCACATAAGCCAGACCCACAAGGTGGTGGCCCTGGTGTGCCCTCTCTATCTCACTGTCTCTCTCTCTCTCTTTCTCTCTCTCTCTCTCTAGCTCTCTGCTTGAAAATAAATAAAATATTTTTTAAAAAAGACCTCAACATTACAACTATCAAAAAATAGTAGTGAAAGAAAGAACTTAACGACCTAAATAAATGGAGGCATACGGTGATCCTGAGTCTGAAGACTCAGATTCTAACACTGCCAATATCCCTTTTGTGTTTCTAGCACAACATCCCAGGAGGTTTAATGTAGAAGATGATAATTTGATTTTTAAAATTCATACAGAAATGAAAAAGCCGAGAACAGCAGAGTCCATATTGAAGAACAACTGTGGCTGATTTATACTAGCCAATCACATTCCTATTATAAAACCATAGTGATTAGTACGTAATTGACACAAAGTTAGACAAGGCAATAAGTGGAAGACAGCAGAATTCAGACGAAGAACTGCACACACATTTTCTTTAGTAAAGGCAGTGTGCTGGGGGAAGTCATGGTGCTTTCACCAAACATGTCATCTCGAAATGCAGATGGAGAAAATTATTTTGATCCTTATATTGCATAAGAAAATCAATTTTATATGGATTGCAGACATAACTATCAAAGTAAGAAATTAAGTTTTTGAAACATAGTAAGACGTAAGAGATATCTTTGTAACTGTGGAGTAAGCCATTTCTATTTTTATTTTTATTTATTTATTTATTTTGGTTTTTCGAGGTAGGGTCTCGCTCTAGCCCAGGCTGACCTGGAATTCACTCTGTAGTCTCAGGGTGGCCTTGAACTCATGGTGATCCTCCTACCTCTGCCTCCTGAGTGCTGGGAATAAAGGCATGACACCTGGAATTTTATTTATTCATTCATTCATTCATTCATTTGGTTTTTCGAGGTAGGGTCTCGCTCTAGCCCAGGCTGACCTGGAATTCACTCTGTAGTCTCAGGGTGGCCTTGAACTCATGGTGATCCTCCTACCTCTGCCTCCTGAGTGCTGGGAATAAAGGCGTGCACCACCATGCCCGGCTATTTTTTTTAAGTCTTAAATATATATTTATTGTCCATAATGAGTTACATTATTCAGTGGGCAAACAATGAGTTGTTATCCCCAATTCCCCACTGCCTCCCTCCCCATCCCCAATCAGCTGGATATCCTCCTCCGTGGGCCGTCTGGATCAGTCCTTGGACAGGGGACCACGGATAGCCTAGTACTCAGCCCGGTCCTCCTGGCCCAAGTGTGTTGTTGCTGAAAGGTGCCATGCCTCTGGATCGTCTCCCCCACCACGGCTCTTACAATCTTTCCGCCCCTCTTCCGCTCAGTTCCCTGAGTCGTGGTGGATGAGTATTAAGGCTGCTTTAAGATTGTGAGCTCAGGGGTCTTTGTGTCAAAGATCGTTGGTTTCTGTCTCACTGGCTTATCCTGTGTAGATTGAATGTCTGTGGCTGTGGGTCCCTCGTTCCTCCCGTCATTCTCTGCGGGGTTCCATATGGATGCCCAGCTATTTTTTAAAAAATGTTTTTATTTGTGTGTACAGAGAGAGAGAGAGAGAGAGAGAGAGAGAGAGAGAGAGAGAGAGAGAACTTTCCACTGCAAACAAACTCCAGATGCATGTGCCACTTTGTGCATCTGGCTATACATAGGTACTGAGGAACTGAACCCAAGGACAGCAGGCTTTGCAATGCCTTTAATCACTCCCCAACCAAAACCAACATTTCTTAAAGGCATACAATAAGGTAACCCTAAAATAAAAATAATTGGTATGTTGGACAATATTAACAGTTTGCCAAAAGACACCAATAAATACTTTTAAAAAGCATGTTCACAGAGTGAGAAAAAATATTCACATGACATATAGCTATTAAGAGATTTTTGCCTCTACTACGGTGGTGGTTTGAGTGTAAATGTCTCCCATACCCTCAGGTACTTTTAGCTAAGATTAAGCTTCCTACTTAGATCTCCAGCAGGCAGAGTCCTGCTGGAAGAGGTGTGTCACTGGGGAGGATCTTGAGTCCAGTCCTAAGGTGTGTGGCAGAGTCAGCTCAAGCTGCCTGGTGTTGGCAGTTGTCTCTCTGCTGTAGGTGCATGAAACAGTGAGCCAGTTTCTTTCACCAGGATGCATCTTTCTTTCCCTGGAATCTAAGACTGCAAGAGACCCATTTTTCCCATAAGCTGCTCCTGCTTGGGTTCATGTCCCAGCAACAAGAAGGTAACCACAGCAACTACTAACTCCAAATCAATGACAAAATGATGGATAAGTAAATAGAAGTGTTCAAGAGATATGAATTGGGCATTTTCCAAATAGCCAATAAATCTTTGAATAGTTATCAATTATATGGATGGAAATATAGCTTATTTGACTTCAGTTGTTTGGATTTGGTCTTTTGCTATAAATAATAGTGCAAGAACATCATTGTTCTCAAGCGAAAGCTGTCTGTAAGATCAACACCTAGAAGTGAGATTTCTGAGCCAAAGGAAACGTTTCTGCAATTTTTGGAACTCGGACTTTTCTTTACCCATATTTTAAAATAATTAATATAATAGTGTACAAATAATTTGGTTTCATTAGGGTGCTCCTCAAACAAATTTTTCCCTTCCACCTGTCCCTTCCTTCTTAGTGCCCCCCAACTATAACCTCTTTCCTTTGTCCCCCTCCCCTGCTTATCAACATGAAGGATCTCTTTGAATATTATTTATTTATTTTATTTTATTTATTTTCAAGCAGAGAGTTACAGAGAGATAGAGAGAGAAAGAGAGAGAGAGAGGGGGGGGGGAGTACACCAGGGCCACCACCTTGTGGTTCTGGCTTATGTGGGTCCTGAGGAATTGAACCCAGGGTCTTAGGCACTGGAGGCAAGTGCCTTAACCGCTGAGCCATCTCTCCAGCCCTCTTTGAATATTATTGGTAAGTCCCTTCCATCCTCTGTGTTGCAAAGAGTTTTTTTTCCTATTGATTCCATTTATGGATGTTTAAACTTAAGTATAACTTAAAATACACAAATCTTAAATGTACAATCACATTAATTTTTACATATGTGTAACTCAGACAGATAGCACCCAAGTAAGGTTAAAAAAAAAAAACAACAACCCCAGAATGTCATTGCTGGAAACCCTTCAGAGAATAGTGACCATTGTCTTCTTTCTGCTTCCCAGTCAAATTCTCCTCCACCAGGGTTATCGCTGGCTTTTCTCTCATGGATTTGTTTTGCTTATTCTGAATTCCCTGCAAATGGAATAATACTGTCTGTATTTTTTGCATTTGATTTCTATTATTCGTTACTGCATCAGCAAGATTCGTCCATTTTATTGCCTGAAGCACGATTTCCCCCCATTGTTTGGTAGAACTCACTCTACCAAAATGCCACACTTAATTTAGCCATCCTTCTGTAGATGGACACTTGGGCGTGTTCCTCCTTTACTGTTGGCTCTTGAACTTAGTTTAAACTGGAAGCTACGGTCCCCAAATCACCTTCTGTGGAAGGTTCTAAGCCAGAACTTGTGTGAGATTTGCTGAGTAGAAATGAAACAGCAGGCATTACTCCGAGTGTCAGAAACACACAGAAGTTGTTCATTGAGGGCTGAGCATAGGAGAGAATGCAGTCAATGTCCATGCTGGTTTCAAATATTCCCAAGCATTGTTTTTTCCATCAAGTCTTTGAATGTCTGTGATACTAGGCTATCCATACTCTGGATTTTATCCGTGGCTCTCTACTCAGGGCTCCCAAGACCCTTGTTCCTTCCTAAGTCACTTTAGGCTCCAAAGCAACCTCAGAAAGCAGTTTAACAGACCATGGGACGTGGCTCAGGCAGGTAAGCACTTGCTACACAAGCACGAAGACCCCAGTGGACCTTATTCTACCTTGAGTTTGATTCCCCAGCATCCACATAAACAGTGGGACATGACCGTGCACACCTGTAACCCACGTCCTGAGGGGACAGAGGTGGTCAGCCATTCTGCCACAAGAGGCAGCTCCAGGCTCAGAGAGAACAGCGGTGAGAAATGGATGAGTGAATGACAATAGAAAAAGACATCCAGCCTTCTCCTTGGGCCTCCTCGTGCACGCACACACACGAGGCACCTGCATGTGTACATACACATGCTTACATCACACACACCATACACACGTGCAAAAAAGCAGCCCCCTCCCTTGGTTTCTCCCCCTCCCTCTTGCCCTCTCTCTCTATCCTTTCACCTAACATAAAATCTAGAACTTCTCTCCCATAAGATCATAGAAATTTAAATGCTCTGACCTACATAGTTAGCAGTAGTCATTAAACCCTCTTAATTCCAGAAGGATCTAGCCCCACACCCATGGATTTCTTCATTACATCTATATGATGTTTCTATAAGCACCCAAAAGGGGGCCTGGAGAGATTGCTCAGTGGTTAAGGCGCTTGCCCGCAAAGCTTAACGACCCAGGTTTGATTCTCCAATACCCACATAAAGCCAGATGCAAAAATTAGCTTATGCATCTGGAGTTCTGAAGTTCATTTGCAGTGCCAGAGGCTCTGGCATGTCCATTCTCTCTCTCTCTTTCTGTCTCTGTCTCTCCCTGCTTATAAACAAATAATTTTTTTTAAAAAACCCCAAAGGACATGTATCGGACAATTTGCAGAATGCTCACTTGTGAAGGTTCCTGGTGGGTGGTGCACCCAGAGAAGGCAGAAAAGACCCACACCCCAGAATTCTCTTCCCTTGTTTGGGTGTTTGAGTTCTGTGACTCACTTGAATGGGAGGAAGGATGGTAGGAACCTCAGCTTATACCCGGTCTGTCATGAGCACAAGTAAAGCACCCTTCACATGTGGCTGACATGTGAAGGGGACGTGTTAGGAATTGCCATCGGATGTCATTTCCAGGCACATGTGTCTAGGCATAAGCGACTTGGAGGACACACAGCTGGTGTCTGCTCCAGAAATGCCTGCTAACCTGTTGGTGGTTTACATTTTGAGATCATGGACATCATTAGAGTTTGTTGTTACAGTGTGAGACTAATTTTTAAGTTTTTTTTCTCTTCCCAACTGTGCTAACCACATTCCTGCAGTCTTGGGTTGAGGTGAATAGCTCGGGGGCGTCTCTGGCTTCCCCTGCACAGCCTCAGCCCCAAACAGGTTGTGCAACTCGAACTGCAACCTTAGGAGTGTAGGGCTAAGCTCTTAGCATTCTTTGCCCAGCTGGCATCTGAGGCAGATTACTACTTAAAATGTTTCTAGGCGTGAGCTGGTATTTTAGCCATCCTTCACATTAAGCAAGTCTTCATCAGGAAGCACAGGTGTCAGTTCTCACAATACTGAATCAATCTTTTAAAGTATTTTTATTTATTTGCAAGCAGAGAAAGAGAGAAGAGAGACAGAGAGAATGGGTGCGCCAGGGTCCCCAGCCACTATAAACGAACTCCAGACACATGCATCACTTTGTGCATCTGGTTTTACGTGGGCACTGGGGAGTCGAACCCAAATCTTTAAGTTTTGTAGGCATGCGCCTTCACCGCTGAGCCAACTCTCCAGCCTCTGGATCAATCTTTTAAAGTAACCTTTTAAATACCTTTCCTATTCTTAAGTTCTTACTTTTGATGCATCGCTTAAAAAACTGGAAATTGTCAAATAATAATTATAATAAGTGTAGAGATTACAGGTGTGTGTCACTATGCCAGGCTAATAAAAATATTTTTTAAAAAACAAAAAAACTTTATACTTCGTGTAACTATGCAAAAATGATAAGTATGTTTTACTGGCTACTTTGCAGGATATACTGATTCTAGCCACAGGACATTCTGGAAAAGGTAAAAACATTAAGCAGTCCCGTGCCGGGTGTTGGGGTGCTCAGGCCTGTAGTCCCAGCATGTGGGGGACGGAGGCAGGAGGACTATGCTGCATTGGAGGCCAGTCTGGGCTACATGTTGAGTTCTAGGCCAGCCTTGGCTACAGAGTGAGACCTTGTCTCAAAAACCCAAAAGAGCAAAGACCGCCAGTCCCAAAGGGTTAGAGGGCAATGGATGTTTTCTGTATGTTACTACAAAGATGGAATTGCTTATTATGTAGATTTGTAAAAATCCATAGAATACACAGCACAAGTGAGTCCTGCTGTAAACTATGGACTCTGAGGGATGATGGCGTGTCAATGGAGAGACAAACACCACCACTGCAGTGCTGTACAATGACACTGGGGTCCCAACTTCCTAATCAATGCTGTAGTGAACTTAAAACTACTGTAGGGCTGGAGAGATGGCTCAGCAGTTAAGGTGCTTGCCTGAAAACCTAATGACCCGAGTTCAATTCCCCAGTACCCACATAAAGCCAGATGCACAAAGTGGCACATGCATCTGGAGTTCATTTGCAGTGGCTGGAGGCCCTGGCATGCCCATTCTCTGTTTATCTCTCTATGCTTTCAAATAAATAAATGAATAAAATATTTTAATAATTTTTTTTTAAAAAACTACTGTAAAAGCCAGGCGTGGTGGTGCACGCCTTTAATCCCAGCACTCAGGAGGCAGAGGTAGGAGGATCACCATGAGTTCAAGGCCACCCTGAGACTACATAGTGAATTCCAGGTCAGCCTGGGCTAGAGTGAGACCCTACCTCGAAAAACAAAACAAAACAAAAAACTACTGTAAAAAAACAGTTAAGAAGGCTGGGTGTGGTGGTACATACCTTTAATCCCAGCACTCAGGAGGCAGAGGTAGGAGGATTGCTGTGACTTCGAGGTCAGCCTGGGCTACAGCAAGACCCTACCTTGAAAAACAAAACAAACAAAAAAAGTTACTAACATGTTCAAACTTTTCTTCAATGGATTTCAGCAGTAATCAAATGCTGGTATTTTTCCTGAATTCAAATATTTAAAATATAAATATTATATTCTTAATACTTAACTGTTCGTCTCTTCAAAGAAAAAAGAATAAAAGATAACAAAAGGGACCATTTAAATAAAGATAACATAAGATGCCAACAGTCAATAGAGTTAAAAATTCTGGATCAAAATTTAATTTTTATCATTTTTTAAGTTGCATAATTCCCCTAGTCGTGTGAACTTTTCTTCTTAACACAAATGATCCTATGCCTCGCAAATTACAATGAAATGCTGTTCAGTCATCACTGTCACTTTCGGATTCACTCAGCTGCAAATCATTTCCTAAAATAGAAAAGAAATCACAAAGGTACAAACAGTAAGTGTTCAAGACATTACTATCTCATACATTCACGTTCATCTCTCTTAAATGGCACACAGCTTGTCACAGCAAACTAATTCTGGTTAGCTAGCATTTTGTAATTGATACTAAGATTGCTTCTCTTACAAGTCAGTCACTTAGAAAAAAGTACACCACCACAATTCAGCATAATTCTAGTATCACCTGATGGTCTTTTTACACATGTCAACATCACCTCCACTTTTTACACCACTGACTTATTACATCAAGAAAATTTTTTTAGAAAATTGGACTATCATTTCTGAGAGTGAAGAAAATGTTATACTTTTTAAAAAAAACTTAAAATCAAAACCATCATGGATACATGTCAAGAATATCTAATTACTGAGCAGGCTTTGAAGGCCCAGCTCAGTGGTAGAATGCTTGCCTATCACACATAAAGACCTGTGTTCAATTCCCAAGGCTGCATGCAAACAAAAAACCCAAGTATATCCAATCCTTGACTGCTTCTGTAACGTCGCTGAGCTAACACTCCTCTGGAGAAGAAAGACAGCAGACACATCTGTAACATAATACCATGCAGAGGTGAGTATGGATACAGCGATAGGAGGTGATATTCTAGATGTGGTAGCTGGGAAGAATTTTTAAAGTTAAATGTTTTATTTATTTCTTTGAGAGCGAGAGAGAGAGAGAAAGAGAGAGAGAGAGAGCAAGAATGGGCACAGCAGGGCCTCTAGCCACTGCAAACAAACATAAAGTCAGATGACTGGTGCATGCATCTGACTTTATGTGGGTACTGGGGACTCAAACCTAGGCCATAAGGCTTTGTAAGCAAGTGCTTTAACTGATGAGCTATCTCTCCAGGCCTGGGAAGGATTTGTTTTGAGGGGCAACATTTGAACCAAAATCCAAATGTAGAAAGTCATCTTAAAAAAACTAAAATGGAGTCTGCGCTCCGAGAACGGCAAGGGCAAGCGGCCTAAGGCAGGCAGGAGTCAGCGCGGATCTCTGACTTACAAGAACCTTCTGTGCCTAGAATGGAGTGAATGGAGATCACAGTAAGACCAGAAGACACAAGTCATGGTGAAGACCAGATTCTGTTTTAAAAAAATAATGAGAATTTATGGGAACATTTTAAGCAGGCAACTGATTGGAATCTAGCCGTACTGTCTATGAGCACGCTGCAGTGGTGTGAGAGAGGAGATGAATCTCTGCAGTTTCTCGTGTAAGGACTAACATTAGCCTTGACTCAGGTGAGCCAGGAAAGGGGTCACGGCCTGTGTGAAGGTCTGCATTTATTCTTATTGGTCCAGCCTAGTAGCTGGAGTCCATCATGGCTTCCTTTCCTCCAGAGAGCGCTGACAACTGCTTTCTTATTAGTCTTTCTAGTGTTTCCTAGAATTCCTATTGTCCAGTGTCTAATCTTTATTTTATCTCCAAACTTTTCTCTTTTTACTTCCCATTTGTTTAATAATCTGGGATAGTTCCTGAGTATTATCTTCCATTTCACTAATTCATCGTTCCGTCCACCTCACCGCTGCAAATGAACTCCAGACGCATGCACCAACTTTGTGCATCTGGCTTTGTATAGGCCCTGGGGAATTGAACCTGGGCTGATAGGCTTTGCAAGCAAGGACCTTTAACCATATTCTTAGCCCAAGATATGTTTATATTTGATCCTGGCCATGAGTGGCTTTTGTCTTTTTATGCTTTATCCTTTATTACTGTGCTTGCCACAGAGATTTACAATAATAAATTCACTAGACCCATAATGGAATAGGAAACTACTGTAGAATTTTTTGATCAATAACAATAACAACAAAAATCCCTGAACCTCCCCCCCCCCAAAGTTCTACAAGACAATATGACTTCCATTGTAACGAGGAAACTGAAACTCATGGAAATTAAGTGAACTGTTGTTAACTAAGTAACTGAAACATGATAAAGACAAGACAGATAAGGTCTGGCATCCCCATGCACATGCTCAGTCTATTCTAGAGTCCGGTCATGGCTGAGGTTTCTTAAGTTTACTTGGTTTCCCATTGTGTCCAATCAATTTCCCATTGCCATCCAAGAAATCAGATGCAGGCTGGAGAGAGGGCTCGGCGGTTAAACTTGCAGAAGAAAAAAAATTAAAGTAGTATAAAAATAGGAATCTTTCTCTTCTCTAAATTTTAACTCACAATCGATATGGCCACACTGAAATGAAACCTTTCCGCTTGCTCCTGGCCGCATATACTTACGTAAGGTATTCATCAGAAGGCCACAGTTGTGCAACCTGTCAGGACCAGCATCTCTGTAGGGAGCCCTGTGCTGTGTCCCGGCAGGATGCCCTGAGACACAATTCACTGGGCCTGAAGGGGCGGCCCTGCCCTCTCCCTCCTCTGAATCGCTGGAGCTGTCCTCACTACTGGAAGACGATGAGGAACTCCTGGAGTCTGACGAGCTGTCACTACTGCTCATCTGGTCCATCAGACTAGCTTCTGCCTTCAGTTCTGAAAATAAAACAGAAATAGGCAACTGGATTCAATAAATAATGAGGAAAATGGACACTAAAACGTAAATGTATTCATTTCTGGTATTAATACAGCTATAGATGTTTTAAAGTTAATATTTACTGAATGGAACGATGGCTCGGTGGTTAAGGTGCTTGCCTGCTAAGCCTAATAACCAGGATTCAATGACCCAGTACCCACGTAAAGCCAGATGCACAAAGTGGCAGATGTATCTGGAGTTCGACTGCAGTGGCTGGAGGTCTTGTCACATATATTTATTCTCTCTCTCTTTCTTGATGCAAATAAATAAAGATTTTTTTTAAATTTCATGTTTATATGCTGTTTTCCCCATTTTCCTGCCAAGCTACCTATTTTATTAGTTTCTTATCAAAAGCATGTAGGTGTGTTTTTGTAGACATTCACTCAATAAATTCATTTGTATCACTTATAATATTTAAGATAATTATTGCTATGCTAAAGTGCATGCGTGCCATTGTTCTCTGCATATTTCCTCTGTACTCCACTTCTCTCTTTTCTGGGTACCTAAGCCATTTTAGAATTGTAGCTTAATTAATTTATGGTGTTTTAGAAGGCGTTCCTGTGTACATTTCTTAGTGGTTGCTTTGAATTTTTCAATGCTCATCATACATCACCATTACAGGTGAGGTGTGGAAACCCACATTCCACTCAGGTTCCTTTTCTTGTTCCCTCTTAAATAGTGTTGTCTTAACAGATGTAATTGTGTGGGGATTTTTGTATGCATATGTGTGCATGTTTGTGTGTTTGAGTGTGGGTGTGTACACGCCATGGCGTACCTGTAAAGGTCAGAACACTTCAAATGCCAGCCCTTGCTTCCTTCCACCTTATTTAAGGCAAGGTCTCTTGTTTGCTTCCACACATTCCCCTGCCTCCATCTCCCTCTAGCTGTAGGTGTATGGGGGTTACAGATGCTGGCCACAGTCTCTGGCTTTGACATAGGTTTTGGGGATTCCAACTCACATACTTAAACCTGTGTGGCAAGCACCTTATTCACTGAGCCATCTCTCCAGACAGTCTGTTTTGTCACATATGATTTAGAAAAGTCACGAGGAAAGCCATGATTTGTTTTATTTTACCTTTCTGCTGCTCTCTCCCTACCTGATGCTCCAGATGCCTCTGCTCATTTATCCATAATTACATCCGTTTTTTAGAGCCAATAGCTAAGCATATTCTTCCAGCAACAAGTTTAGTTTTCCTTTCCTGAGAAAGCTAATTCCCCTTTATTACTAGAGAATAATTTTAGCTGACAGAGAATTCATGATGGACTTTTACTTTCTTTCAGCACTTGAAAACTATTTGCCACTTCCTCCTGATCGCCTGACTTTCTGCTGAGAAATGTGATATTATTTATAGAATTTTCTATAGTAATATATCATTTCTACTTTGCATTCTGAACTTTAAAAGTTGTCTTTAATTTTCAGAAACTTATTTATGATATATTTTGTCATGGATTTCTTTAGTCTTATCCTTTTTTGGGATTTGTTCAACTTCTTGTATTTATAGGTTCCTCTCTTTTTTTTCAAACTTGGGTCATTTTTAAGCATTACTATTCAATTTTTTTTAGTCTTTTTTTCCTCTCCTTTGAGATTTCAGTAGCACAAATGTTGGATCTTGTATAATTCTTCCTTGGGCTCCCTTCATTTTGTTTCAGTACCATTTCTGTCTTTAGTGTAAAGGAATTCTATCAATCTGTTTGCTCTCTAGTAATGGAGCCCATTTATGAGGTTTTTTTATTGTTACCGTATTTGCCAGTTCTATAATTTCCATTTGATTCTGGTTTAAGACTTCCATTTGCTTAGTGAGCGATTTTCTACTTTTCCCCTTGCAATTCTCTTGAAAGGGGATTTGCAGTTGAGTCATTTTGTAATAGCTATTTCAAGATAATGACCAGAGAATTCCCGTTCATCTAGGGGTTGGAGTCAACTGTCATATCTCAATCAAGTTGTGATTTTCTTAATTTCTAGTAGGCAATTTCCTCTTATATCCGAGACACTTTGGCATTTGTTCAAGGGCATATCTATCTATTTAAATCTTTCAGTTTAGGGCTGGAGAAATGGCTAAGTGATGCTTGACTTGTGTTAACTGATCCTCCACAACTCTTTTCAATGACTTATGCATCAACGAGACGCCTGAATGAATGTCTGCCTCAAGAAGAAACTTCTACTTGTGCCATAAGATCACTGCTGAGGATACCTTGTAGCTTACTGCCTTCTAGAATCGGTTCCATACAAAGACCTTTAGGATTTCAGAGCAAGGAACAGTGCTGTTGTTTGGAACTTGTCTCATGTACTATAAAATGTACTACTGATGTCTTGGTGGCCAGCAAGCACAGAGATAAATTCATTTTAATAATTAGCAAATTTACTTAAATTTCCCTTTCAATCTCATAATTTTCTATTCTTTTATTTGATTGCATACATGTAAAAGATGACATCACTATTTAAAATCTATTTTGGAAGTAGTCATGATGTAAACTAAAATAAGATTCAAAGTCTCTGGGACGGAAACGCAAGACTTGTACGCACAGTTTTTATTATTAATAATAAAAATAAATAATTAATTTTAATTTAAAAAAATTTAAAAAGATTCAAAATCTCCTATAGCAACAAGGGCTTGGGGGTTCTGTCTTCCCGCTTGAGCAGGGATGATTAACCCATTAGGCACCAGCACTTTCCTGGGCCTGAAAGCAGGAAAGTGAAATTAGAGAGCTACCTGCAAAGCCAGGCATGGTGGCACACACCTTTAATCCCAGCACTGGGGAGGCAGAGGTTGGAGGATCGCTGTGAGTTTGAGGCCAGCCTGGGAGTACAGAATGAGTTCTGGGTCAGCCTGGGCTGGAGCGATACCTTACCTTGAAACTCCCCCCACCCCGAAAAAAAATAGCCACATTGGAATGACGAGGGCAAAGTCCAGAAGCAAATGTACTCTGGCGACTGAGCTCTTGCTGGTGCCCCAGCGCTGCCTTCGAATGCCTGATTGTAGCTAGGAAAATGGAGATGTAAGTACTGTCCCTTTAAAAGGCTCCATGTCCCTAGAAATGAAGGACCCCTGCCTGTGGCTTCTGCTTACTGCCTCTCCTCGTTCCTTCTGGGAATTTCTCATACATGGATTGTCTAACTTACCTAAGAGCCTAAATTATAGGTTATACATACATACTTTTATCCCAGAACAGTACAGAACCATAAACCATATTATGATCTCATTAGAAACTTATAGTTAGTTCCACTGTTAGTTATAATGAAAACTTTGACTTAATATTACTTAGCTTTTATAAAAGGGGGCATTATGTACATTTAGACTTTACCTCTTTCGATGTCGTCCATTAGAGATGCTGGCGACATCATGTCTTCCGACAGAGAACGGGTCATGGGATTGGAAGTCCTGGCTGGGGTCTGCACTTGCTGCTGTTCTAGACGATGCTGCATCTTACCACTTCCTTCAACTCTGCCACGAAGAATCACAGCTCTCAACACAGGTAAGTTAACAACTTGACCACTTATTCTTTTCCTTGAAAAGCTTTCAAATGGGGCTGGGGAGACAGTTCAGTTAGGAAAGACCTTACTTTAAAAGCAAGGGCTGGGGAAACAGTTCAGTTAGGAAAGACCCTGCTTTAAAAGCATGAGGGCCTGGGTTTGATCCCCAGGACCCACATGGGTATCACGGGGTGAGCATGGTGGCATATGTCTGTAATCCCAGTGCTAGGGAGGCAGAGACAGGCAAATCCCTGGAGCCAATGAGAGCCACTGTCTCAAATAGTATACCATGCACTGGAGGATGACACCTACCTGCATACCATATATTCAAAAAATAAAAATAACAAAAAAATAATCCCCAAAAGAAAGCCTTTAAATGACACTTAAGAATTAAATTGTTTATTTAATTCATTTAACAGGTGTTTATCAAGTTCTTCTATAAGCTAGGCATAAACAAACACAACTGATGGAAACGTGCAAAAAACAATAGAAAATCCTACACCTCGAACTGGGTAGATGATACATTCATGAAGGACGAACGTAAGAGGAAAAATGTGTACTTCTATTTTTAACTATTTTTATTTGTGAGGATAGAGGGCGGGTGCCTTTAGGTGGGTACTGGGGAAGAAAACCCAAGCCAGCAGACTTTGCAAGCAAGTACCTTTAACTGTTGAGCCATCTCCCCAGCTCTATGCTTTTATTAAAATGAAATCACTTCCACTTTCTGGCCATAATTTTTAGAAGACACACTAATAAAGGAGATTCATAGACTTCTTCAGCAACTTTAAGAAAAGAGTACACACAGGGCAGGAGAGGGGGCTCAATGGTTAAACCTGCAAAGCCTAACGATTCAGGTTCGATTCCCCAGTACCCATGTAAAGTCAGATGCACAAAGTGGTGCATGCATCTGGAGTTCATTTACAGTGGCTAAAGGCCCTCTTTTGCACAGTCTCTTTCCTTCCCCCTCCACTGCTCTCCGCTTGTAAATAAATAATTTTTTTTAAAAAAAGAAAAGTGTACATAACAAATTTATGCTTGACCTCTGCCTCTCCCACTGGCTGACATCAAATTCCTCCAGTTTTCCTTCCCAAAACACTTACTTTCTCTCATTCACTCCCATTGTCCAAAATCTTGGTTTACACTTTCCTGTTTCCCACATTGCTTCATTTCTCTCCCTTTCTTTGCTGGATTAATGTTTCAGAACAGAACTGTAAACGTGCCAATCCCTGGTTTAAAGATATTAATATGTAACCACTGCCTTCTTAGCTAATATGCAAGATATTAACCTCAACCTACCTTGACAACCTTACCTCTAATCCACAATCAACATCGTCTCTTGCTTTCCAATACTTGTATACAGGCATAGAGACAAATCTCTGCTCTGTTTGAAAAGGTCTTATTCATTGACTCTGAAACAATAAGGTCTATTCCTGCCTTCAAACCTTGTTTATGTCTTTGTATCCTTTCTGAAAAGTTTTAAGTACCTCCCAAACTTTCCTAGTGGTAAGAATCAAGTGCCCCAGGGGAGGAGAGGGATATTAGTGAAGCTCTGTGCTGAGGCTGACTTTGGGAACTTTGATTTTTAACATATTTTTTGTATTGCATCTTAATTATAAAAATAATCTACCTTATTATGACATCTTCAACACATGTATAATATAACTTGATAATATTTACCATCCTTGATTCCTCTTTTATCCCCTCTCCTCTCTTCTGTATATCCTAATGGGAACTTATATTTTTATTCATGTATTTATTTATAAGGAGAGAGAGAGGCAGGCAGGCAGACAGACAGACAGAGGGTGAGTAAGGGTGTACGAGGGCCTCTAGCCACTGCAAATGAACTCCAGATACATGCACCATTTTGTGCATATAACTTTATGTGGGCATTGGAGAATTAAACCCGGGTCGTTATGCATTGCAGGCAAGCTCCTTAACCACTGAGGTGGAGCTTCTATTTTTAAAAGTACTCAAGTCAATTCTTAGGATCTTAATTTTTCTCTCATGGAATATTACAAACAAGTTTTCTAATCACTATGAATGTTTCAATTAACTATGACCATCCCTTAAAACCTACAGCAATTTTATCTATACTATTTGTACAACTTTTAGAGAAGTGCTATTATATTACATTAGTAAATAATGCACCATGTATTCCTTTGAACGGTTTAAGATGGCTATATTCTCTTGTTGATTTCTTAAATCAAGTGGTCTGTTAATATGACTAAAACACAGAAGTCAACAACAACAACAACAAAAGCTGGGCATGGTGGTGATCCCAGCACTCAAGAAGGAAAGGTAGGAAGATCGCCTATAGTTCAAGGCCAGTCTGAGACTAACAACTGAGTTCCAGGCCAGCCTGGGATAAAGTGAGACCTCACCTTGGAAAAACCAAAAAAAACAAAGAAATATCAAGTACCACTAACCTGACTTAATTAACTCTTTCCTTCTATTTCTCTAGAAGTTGTATGTTGATAGTTTATTTCATTGTACCACCTACCTTGTTTTTTTTACCGTGATGTTACTGCTGAGTTTTTCCAGCCGACACTCTCCAGTATCATGGTTAATAATCAGAATGCATTCTTTTAAGTATGGTCTCTTGGAACCTTTGAAAACAGTGACTGGTGGAGTTGAACCCTATTTTTAAAAAATTAATTACCATTACTTGAAATTGAGCACAGCAATTCAGTTGGGCTGGGCTTCCAGTTTTTCTGCCACTCTGCTTTTCAATACAGGTAATACTTCAGTAGCTTTTGAACTTGTTAAATTTACTACCTTGAAACCAAGATGTGGTTAAAAAAAGAGATGAATAAAAAAGGCTGAAATCTAGCCAAACCTGGTGATATATGCCTATATTTCCAGCTACTCAAGAAGCTGAGGCAGCAGGATTCCAGGTTAAAAGTAAACTGGTCTACAGAGTGAGTTTAAGGCAACTTACTGAGATACTATGTTAAAATAAAAACTAAAAGAGAGCTGGGGATATGTAATTCCCTGGTAGAACACTTTCCTAGCATGTGTGAGGTCACTGTACACACACACACACACACATACACACACAAATACACACACATACACCACACATACACACTCACACACACATACACACACTCACATATACTCTCTCTCTCACACACACATACACACACAAATATACATACACATACACCACACATACACACACATACACACACTCACACACACACATGGCTGAGATTTCAAACCTACTATCATTGAAGAAAGGGAAAAGAAGTAATTACCCAAAACCATTAAAATTTGTTTCATTGATATATAATGAGCAGCTGGGATTCAAATATAATATAATATAAATATAAAATAATAATGTAATATAAAATATATATATAATAATATAAATTATATATTTTCTAGGTAAGGAAATAGAAATCTTGAATCATAGTCCCCACGACCTCTTTGTTACTTCAGAAATTTAATTTGGAAATTTGACATTTCCTACAGTGGTACCTCTCTGCAAAGTAAGAGAAGGAATGCCGTCAAGAAATGCATACTACATGGAACCTGCTGATTAATTTTAACGTCATTAAAGGTGAGACAGCCACACGTATATGACATGACATAATATGAGAGATCACAGAGCATCGCCCTGAGTACTCAGGTCATCCAACAAACAAAAGCTCCAGGAATCTAACCCCATCAAACTCGAAAGAATCTAACTCTCACCAAGCCATTAGGTCTATAACTACCATTTACAAGAAACACGAGGAAGAGATTTTAAAAAACTAAATAATACCAAGTGGAAGTCATTTTAACAAGGCTCCAACAAAGACATGTCACAAAAGAAGGGAGAGAAATTTATTGAATACGAGACAAGACATAGAATATCCAAAGACAATGCAAAAAATCTTGTTTAGATTCTAGTTGGGATATTTTGAAAATGTTTACATAAGACATTTTGAAGCTATCATAAAAATGCGAATACAGGATAAATATTATTAGTCTCTTAGGTGTGATACTGGAACGGTACAGGGTCTGCCAGGGAGCAGTGGAGGGGGTAATCAGAAGTGTAGAATGGAGGCTCCTTTTATTGCTGCTGTGTTCTCCAGGCCCAGTGCTCTCTCTCCACCTCCGTGCTCATCCCTGTCATTTGTCACTACCTCTGAACCTAAAGAAATTTCATGTTCAGGGCTGGAGAGATGGCTCAGCGGTTAAGGCACTTGCCTTCAGTGCCTAAGGCCCCGGGTTCAATTCCCCAGTACCCACATAAGCCAGACCCACAAGGTGGTGGCCCTGGTGTTCTCTCTCTCTCTCTCTCTCTCTCTCTCTCTCTCTCTCTCTCTCTCTGTATATCTGCTTGAAAATGAATAAAATATGTATATATAAAAAGAAATTTCATGTTCATCATTCTCTTGCTTTATTCCTCATATATGTACTTGTAAACATAGTTTGCTTGTTTGTGAGCTATATCAAAGTACATTAAAATTTTAAAGCATTTATTACACTGATTTTGTCAAACATAAAGTACAATTAGATAAGCTTAGAAGAAGGTGATTTAAAAAAAAAACTAACTAAAGGTGGTATGTAGGCCCCCAGAGCCAGAAGGGTCCAGTTCTGCTAGGCACAGGCCTCTGCCCTGTGTGTGCCCCAACAGGCTCCCCTCTTTATGTGGGTACTGGGAATAGAACCCCAGGCAATAGACTTTGTAAGCAAGTGCCTTTAACTGCTAAGCTGAGCCATCTCCCCAGCCCAGTTGTGCACAGGCTGCCTGGAGCAGGAGGACCAGCCTGACCTGCTCAGCCCTGCACAGGCTCAGTGAGCTGCACACCAGCACCCTCAACTCAGACTCCAGCATACCACCAGAAGCCATCATGGCCCTGGCCTTGGCCCTGGCCCTGTGGGTTTGCAGTTGCTTCCTCCCTCTCCCCAAACCAGACACATCTATTACAGGAGCAATCTTGGCCCCAGCCCACCTTGTGCCCCCAGAGGACCCCTGTTGCTGCATTCTCAGCAAGACAAAGGCTATCTCTCCAGATGGGCAGACACCAATACAACAACACAGAAACCAAAGCAGGCTCCCCCACTAAGAATGTCTAGTCCCATGGTGCAAGCCTCCAACCAGAGCTACTTTGAGGAAATTCCAGACAAAGAATTCTAAAACACAATTATAAACATATACAACAAGCATAAAGAGGACATGAATAAATGCTTGAATTAAATCCAAGAGAGCTCAGCCAACTAAAATAACTCAGACACCTGAATGAATTCAAACAAAACAAAATGCCTGAATGAACTCCAAGAGAATACCAGCAATCGATTAAATTTAGAAAGTCAAACCAATAAATGAAATGGAGCTCAATAAAGATAAAAAGACCCTGAAGAAAAAATCCATACAGAAATAAATATACTGCACGAGACACCAGGCCTGCCTGGGACAGAGGAGTCTTTTTAGGCACCCATACACCTGTAAAGCTGTATCTGGGACAAATCTAAGCTTGGGGTGCCCTCTAGTGCTGAAATAAGACAGCACAGCAACAGCCGACCCTGGGCACCACCCAGTGCTAAGAAGATGGGAATAAATAAACACAGGCAGAGAGAAAATAGCCTGCTGAGAAATTCTGGAAGGAGAGAAGAGAGGCAGGCGGCAGGGGTGGGGTGTCGATTAGGAAGACTTGAAATAAATAAATATCTGACTCTTTAATGCCCAGATGACGTCACACGCCATCCAGCATCAGGAACTTTCAGGAAACCATGGCCAAACCGAGTACTCAAGAGAGCAGTTGCCCAGAGGAGAAAATGAGAAGTAGAATTTCCAACAGCTGGGTTGGAAACTCGACCTCAGAGAAGTGTCTTTCCCTTCAATCCTAGGAAGGGTTTCCGCTAAGTCAGCTAGCACCATGGGGCTCCCTCTTTGCTGTTCAGAGTCTTCCCCATATGTTTTACCAGCTACGCTTTTACTCTGACAATAAAATCTATCTTGTGTTAAAACTTGGCTGAGTTAAATTTCACCTTCCTGAACCTGGTATTTGTTTCCTTCTCTGGCTTTGTTAAGTTTTCCGTGATAATTTGAATAAGCTTTCTACCTCTGTCTCTGTCAATGGAACCGCAGTTACCAGAATAATTGCTCTTTAAATACTACCCCAAGCTTTCATAAGCTTTCTTCTTATTTTTTTTTCTCCTTCAATTCTATTTTCAAATAGCCTTTTGTAGGCTTACTATTTTTTATTTACTATTTTTTATTGTTTGATATACCCAGTCACTGATGTTTCCTGTAGAATTTTTAATTTCAGTGAATGAATTTTCAGCTCAAGAATGTCTTGCTTGGATTTTTTAAAAAACGATTTACCTCAGGAATCTGCCAGCCAGGGAAGCTATAACCAGATGAAGACCTTTGATCTTTGACCAAAATGGTGTGTCAAAATGAACCTCTCTTCTTTATCACTTATCCAGTGTGTTGCTGGACACACACTAAGATAAGAACCGGCCAAGGCCACATGTCACTATGAAGAGGGAAGTGGTCTCAGAGAGAGGACAGGACTCAAACCTTCACCTGTATAACCTTTCCTCCCCAAAGCTGCCGGCAAGGACTCCATCCAGCAACCCCTCCCTACTGGTCTCCTGGCCACTTAGCTTGACCAGGTGACCGCCATCACAGCAAATGTGCTTCTGTGCTCTCCGTCTTACCGCAAACGGCCTTGCAGCTCTGCTTCTCGTCCAGCCACTGCTCCTTTCTGTTTCTGAAGTTCCAAAGTGGAACTCCTTGGGGGAAATGTCAACTCTCCTTCTCGAGACTTCTGAGGTGGGAGTGTGACACGGGAACAAGATGGTCTACTGAAGTCAGCATATGAAGCCTAGGCTGGGTAGAACGGAACCGAGGAAGGGTAGGGCTACGAGATCCCGAAGGCTCTGGGCGTGGGCATAAAGAAGGAAAAGACGGCAGAAGTGAGGAGTGCACCCACACAAACTTCATAACAGTGGTCGTGCCCATGCGTCACTTAGGGAGAATTTGTTCTTTCATGGTCTCCTTCGGTGTCTTTTCTGCATGTGCAAGTGAAGTGGGTGTGCTATGGAGTGTGGGTGAAGATGCGTGTGCCCTGTGCGTGCGTGTGCAGAGGAGAACGTGGGGTGTCCTCTGTCACTCGTCTGTGCATGTCCTTGAGACAGGGTCTCTCTGAACCCAGAGCTGTAGTTTTCACACGCCCAGTGGCTCCTGTCCTCTTCCCCACAGAGGACCTGGGTTTATGTGGGTGCCAGGGAATCCAACTCAGGTGGTCTCAGGCCCTCGTGCTTAACCACTGCACCATCTCCCCAGTTCGTCCATCAATGTCACTGCAAGCCACACAAGGTCAATATGAAAATGACCGAAAAATAGTAACAGTAAACAAGGGCAACAGCATAGCATTGTGTAGTTGTAGGCTATTCTCTATTTTATGAACCTTACTCACATTAACAACTTAATCTTTATACCACTATGAAATAGATACTATACATTATTTCTATTTTACATGTGAGGAAAATGAGGCACAAATTAATTTGACCAAGGTCACAAAGCTACTAAGTGGCAGAGGGAGATTAAACCCAGGAAGTCTGTATGCCCATACTCCAGAGCTATGACTCTTTATCCTCTGGTAGGCAAATGTGTCTTACTATGCCAGAGCTCCAGCACACGAGGCTTTAGTCACGTCAGTCCAACCTAACTGCCTCTCTCTTAGGGGTTCTCCTCTTAGAAAGGAAGCATAAGGTCACCACCTCTAATGGTCATTTCCTTCCTGTTCTAATTCTCACCCAGCACCTACTACATGTGGACGAGCAGACAGGGAACTAAAAGTCCCAGAAGTTAAGTAGACTTTGGATAGACAAAGGAAATTTGGAAGAAGACAAGAAGGTAACTCCCTGTCTAGAAACTGCTGTGGTTTCCTAGTGTACAGAGGACAAAGGGCTAATTCTCTAGTGAGGCCTATGAACCCCAGCCTTTATCACGTCTCCTTACAAAGATTTCCATATGATGATCTCATGCAGGCTTTTCCATAGCCCCTCATGGAGAAATTATTGTTCCTACTTCACTGGGAAAGACACTGAATCATGAAGGAATAGAGGACTTGCCCAAAGTTACACAGAATGGGAAGCAGAATTTTATTATAGGTATCCAGATGGCAACTCTCATGTCTCATTGCATCAACATGTGCCAGAATCAAGAGCAATGACCTGGCATGAGGATGGAAAGACCCATTCCAAAATGCTCAAATGGGGCAGGAGTGATGGCTCAGTGGTTAAGACGCTTGCCTGCAAAGCCGACAACTCAGGTTCAATTCCCCAGTAACCACATAAGCCAGAATCCCAAAGGGGCACATGCAGGTGGAGCTCATTTTCATTGGCTAGAGGGCCTGGAATGCCCACATTTTTTCTCTCTCTCTCTCTCTCTCTCTCTCTCTCTCTGTGTGTGTGTGTGTGTGTGTGTGTGTGTGTGTGTGTGTGTGTCTGTATTTCTGTGCTTGCAAATAAATAAATAAATATTTTTTAAATGCTCAAATGAGCTGGGTGAAGCCCAATTTCTTTGAAGAGAACATGAGGTGACATACATATGTAAAATAACTTCTTAAAATTGTGGTGCATTCTTCAAAAATTACTTATTAACATACCCATACAATAATGCTACTCTCATTTTTGGCTATAGAGAAGCTTCTCTTTTTCAGATGTCAGTAACCACAGGGATAACACAAAAGTCACCACAGTGCTGAGAAGAAAGGACAGTAGAGTGTCCAGCACTGGGACATCTCTATCACACTTCCTGAGGCTCAGGGTCCATTGTGGAAGAGGTGGTGGAAAGATTGTAAGAGCCAAAGGAAGGGTAGGACTGCTTACAATGCAGACTTCCATACACAAAATGGCCTTGACATTCATGACTTCACAGTGCCTGATAATACCTACACATGATGGGAGGAAAAGATGATGACACCAAAACAAAATAGAGACTGAGAGGGGAAGAGATATGAGGGAGGGTGGGGAGAGAATCATAATGGTTTGTGGTCTATAATTATGGAGGTTTTCAATAAAAAGTTAAAAAATAAAATAAAAAATTACTTATTACTCCAGACACATGCTTCACCTTGTGCATCTGGCTTTATGTGGGTGCTAGAGAATCGAACTTGGGTCCTTCTGCTTTGCAGGCAACCGACTTAACCGCTAAGCCATCTCTCCAGCCCCCCATATTACTTATTATTGAACAGTCTGTATTTATAAAAAGAAATACACCTATGGCTGCGTACTAGAGTCTGAAGAAGTAAAGTTAGCTGTCGTTCTGGCCTCATAGCTCTTTCCTTGCATCCAACTGGACAGTGAGGAGCAAATCTTGTCACATGTTGTCACATATTTAAGGAGGCTGTTCTGGGAACAAGGGGATCCAGGTTAGCCATACTGCTCTCCCACAAGTGTCCCTTCACCCACTCAGGCACCCACGGCCACCACCTCAGCCTGTCTGGTGTCTGCACCCTGCTCTGCCGAATCACCGCAAGTGTCACATGTCCAGCCTGTAGTTTCCTGAAGGCTGAGTCATGTCTCATGACGAGATCTTTCCTGTTTCAGATGACTCAGCTGTCTGTCACAGTAGAGAAGGTAGCAGAAGCCCGTCCGGGAGTTTCTTCTCCTTCCTTGATCTGTCTCTGAAATACCTTTGCACCCCTAGCCTGCGCCCTTCTCACTGAACCACAGAGGTGTATATGTATGTACTTCTCCAAATGCACCACATCTGTTTTGTTGCTAAATCTTAGTTCAGTTCTTTTCCTTCCTCTGACTGAAATGTCCTTCACTCTCTCCTTCAGCAAGGTTACTTCAACTAATTTTCAAGACATGGACTATCCTGATGTCCTTGTCCCCTCCTCTGGCAGGGCTGCCTTTCTTTGATACTGTTAGAATGTTCTATATGAACCTTTATTATAAGCCTCACATTTCTAAATTTCAGTTATTTTTTTTCCTATCTTGCCCATGGAAAGTTTTCGGACACTGACTCTAGCTTACATCTGCATTCCCCAAAGCTACCTATCACACAGAAGGCTCGTGTGCTATTCTGTCTTGTTCACATATGCACACATGAAAATACTAAGGCATATTATTTTTCAACGTATCTCTGGCAGACTTGGATGTGGTGGTTACTTCTTCCCAAATAATTTTTTTACATTTCAGAAACTTACCAGTTGCAGGCTTGGAAATATAGGCCTCCTGTAAAGTCACCTTTAAGACAGATATAAATGGGGACTACAAGCAAACACATGATACAATGTAACTCTTGACTAAGCAGGGTAAGAGTGAACAGAGAGGTTTGTCTGTCTGTCTGTCTGTTTAGAGAAGTGGAAGGGATGAGGATGGGAGGGTTTTGTAATTTGAAAAGATAATAATCTACGTGGCAAAGGCGAGTTCAACTAAAGTTTTTCTGCAAATTAATCATTGCTGATCAACAATACTATCCTAAGACTAGTGGTTATGAACTTAAGATTTTTCAGTAACGTTTTAAAATTACGTGGCTGGGTTTAACTTGTTCCTTAATAAGCATCATAAAGCAGAGATTTGCAACTGCTTTAGAGACCCTAGAATCTTGAATTTATTCATAACAGAAATTAAAAAGCTAATTTATCCTCAACTCTTCATAATGATTATTTATCTTCACAATCTTTTATTTCCTTCAGTACCTAAGGAAACAAATGAAAAATATCAGAACAACAAATAATAAGAACTCGGAGAGAAGAAGAGAGAGAAGAACATTAGCTTTAAGAAAACCTTCAGAAGCACTAACTGATTCAGTCTTATATAAAGAGAAGCCTCAAAAAATGATGTCACTGATAAAAATAGGAAAAAGGCAGAGACTGGAAGACAGAGCTTGCTGTTCCTCTGATCACAACAAGCCACCTCACTGATGCATATGAAAGAATGCGCATGGACCACACAGCACTATTTCTACTATAAAAACCAAGGGAAAAATTCTCAAAAAGCCCAGGATTTTCTTTATATATATTAGTTTTTTCTAAGAACAGATAAAGTCCATATCAAAGAAGAATAACAGAATACTAAGAAATTTCTAACTTAAGGACTAAATAGAGACAGTTTACATACAACAAATAACTTGTATTATTTTTGATTTGTGTGTATGGTATACGTATGTACGTATATACAGATGTGCACACCCTGTGGACGTGGAGGCCAGAGGAAGGCATCTGGAGTACCCTCCCCTATTACTCTCTTGCCTATTTCACTGAGCCTGAAACTCACACTGTTGTTTGGCTAGAATGGGTGACCAGCAAGCCTCAGTGTCCCTACTATCTCTGTCCTTCTCAGCACATGGCTACCCATGGTTTTTGTGCTGGGGATCAAACTCAGGTCCTCACACTTGCATAGTAAACATCTCTACCCACTAAGCCACCTTCTCAGAACAGAACTTGTATTTATATGTGAGCGGTATACGTAAATACACTAGAAAACTTAAAAAGATACTAAATCTTCCTATCAGATGGAGTCCCGAACTCCAGGCGGAGCGACCCTAACTTGAAAATCCAAGATCTGAAATGTCCCCAAATCTAAGCCTTTTGAGCTCCAGCCAGACACCACAGGCTGTACCATGAGACCATTCCATGTACAAAACTATTGCAGATACTGTATATAATTACCTTAAGGCTAAGTGTATAAGGTCTATATAGAAGATAAACAAAATACCTGTCTTTTTCTAAAGACTTTGGTTTTATCTCCAAGTTACCTCATTATGTATTTCCAAGTATTCTAAAATCTCCCTACCCACCCGCCCCCAAGACAAATTGGAAAACTGACACTGTTATCCTTAACATTGGATAAAAGATATTCCACATCTGCTGAAATCCCCCCAACACCACAGAGCTAGTCATTATTACTTCTCTGCTTAAAAACCCCTAATGTCTTTTTATAGGGATGGTATCAAGCCCAAATTTTATAACATAAAAATCGTTTACCATCTGACCTCAACCTACTTTCTATTTGTTTTTTTCATTATAGTTTGATCTACTACATAAAGTAAATTACTCTACAAACTCTTTCTTTCAGCATTAGAGCCTTTCAGGTATTGCTCCATTTGACTATGGAATTCTACCCCCTACCTACCCATTCCAATCCCTCTTGTCCTCTCTAGGTTCACAACGCAATGACTGCTTGCTTTGTGGAGCCTTTCAGGGTTCCCCCAGACAGAGCATGGAGCACAGACTCCTGAACGTGCTCCAATTCTCAGAACTCATGTATCAATGTCTCTCTGCTCTTACAGATTAGGACTGAAGGCAGGAAACTTTATCATTACCCTGGGAGAGTACACAATCTGGTTTATAATAGAAAATGTTATAAATATTTGCTTAGCCTTCCAATTTTTTTTCAAACCATTTGCTATGCTGTTCCTTGAAACTATTGCCTAGATTAATTTTAAATTGCTTCACCAAAAATAGTTTGAAATGAATAATTTTTGGCTGGCTGTGCTTAGTAATCACTTTAACCAATTAGCACCATAGAAATTGTACAGTTATTTTCATTTAAGTTTAGTGGAAATCCTAAAAGCTGATCTTTTTCATCTTTTTTTCCCCCTGGAATTTACTACATAGTCTCAGGCTGGCCTCAAACTCACAGCAATCCTCCTACCTCTGCCTCCCAAGTGCTGGGATTAAAGGCATGCGCCACCACGCCTGGCCCTCTCTTTAGTCTTAATATGCAGAAACACTTACTTCGATATTGGGTAGAGTTATTGTCACCTCTTCACCTTTGCCAACTTCAAGATCTCCAGCACCAGAAACATCAATGGACGCAGGTTTGAAGTCATCTAACAACAGAGACAGATACCAGCTTTTATAAGACAGAGAAATGTGTCAACTTTGCTGTGGCTGTGGTTAAATACCTGAAAGAAGCAACTTACAAGGGGGAGGATTTGGGTTCGCTGTTTTAGAGAGAAGGGATGGCAGAATTCATAGCATTGGAAACATTCGACCAGGCCCCTCACATCCTGGAAGGTAAGGAAGAAGAGAGCTCTGACTGAAAGCAGGGACAGCCCTGCAAGGCCTGCTTCTAGGAGCTCACTTCTGCCTGCCATGCCTCTTGCCCCAAAGATTCCACAACCCCCCAAAATAGCATCACGGGCTGTGGACAAGTATTCAAACATGTGAGACTCTAGGGAGCATTTTAGATGCAAACTATAAAAATAATAACTGGATATGTACAAAAAGAAAGGAAGGAAGGGAGGGAGGGAGGAAGAGAGAGGTTGGGAGGGCCTTTAGGGGATAGGGAATGGGAAGGGGAAATGATACAAAACTAATGACAACCTTCCTCCCGGATAGCCTTCTACAAATGATAACCCTCAATAAGTAAGGAGACTCAAAACCATGGGCTTTGGCTAGTAAATCCTGGCCAGAATTGGGTTAACCCCCACTGTGATGGTTAGGTTTTGTTGTCAACTTGGATCTTTTTAATTATTTTGGGTGAATCTCTGAGGATGTTTACAGGAAGGCAGCCTCTCAGCAAGAGGCAGGATGTAAAAAAGCTCAAAGAAGCTAGAAGTAAACATCCTTTCCTGTGTGGGCAGTGCAGGAAGAGACTCAGGAAGCCATTAAGTCTGGGGAAAGGATTGTAAGACCCCACCCTAAGGCTATATAAAGGTGAAAGAATTCTCTGCTTGCCCCTCCTGCCTGTTTGCTGTTCTGTGTGTGGTGTTGGTGATGGGTTTCTCTCTCTGCTCGGATACCACCCTGCGGTCACATGATAATGAGCGTATTCTCTGGAATTGGGAGGGAAACCAGTTCTCTCCTGGCTAGCCCTCAAAGCGCTGGGAAGTGCTATGGGAACTGATGGGGATGATGGTCACCAACCGTGTGAATAATCAGGAGATCCTGCAAGTTGTGAAATCAACCCCCTTGGCAAGTACACACCTGTGCAATAGTGGCACACAGCCCATGCAGGTAACCAACTGTTCTCAGATTAGACATGAGACCCACTCTGGGGGAGAACTCATACCTGGTACCAGGAACCAAGTCAGAATCCCATGGGTTGAAAGAAACTCATAGGCTCCAGAGTGAACCTCCACTGCTCTCTGGCTAAGAAGAGTGGATATACACATCAAAAAGTCTCTCGAATGACCATGCTTATCCCCTTCAACCCAAGCTGCTGTCACTTTTGGTTGGAAAATCTGTTTTATCTTACAGTTGGCCGAGAATACAGCAGAGATACAGGATACATCAATACAACAAGAAAGATAGCCAACTGCCCACAGTGAGAAGGGTCACCTCTAATACATCCTCAGGGGCCCAGGGGTCACTGCACACCAAGAGGCAGCATGAGAACTGCTCTCACTGCTAGCCTGAAAACCAGTTCCAGGGTGATGGTGATGACATCCAGAGGCTACAGAGTTCAACGCTAAATCAGATTTGTAACACACTCACAAAAAAAGAAAATTTAATTTTAAAAATAACTGGATATGAAAATCTGAGCACATTTTAGAGTGATGAATCATTTTTTTAAAAATCAGAATTTAAAATGATTGGGATGGCCTCTGATATAATGGGACCCCAGTTTTGTTTATGCTGAGGACAGTCTATCACAATGCTTGCTATTTAATTATAATTTTTCACATCAGCCTGGCTCCTTATCATGGGAATCTGAGTTTCATCAGTGACTATATGTACATAACACTTCCAATAAGCTAAATTAGTTTAAAAGAAATAGAGTTGTATCAATCACTTTTCTGTTGCTGCAAACAAATATCCCAACAGAAGTAACTGATAGGAAAAAAAAAAGATTTATTTCAGCTTATGGATTCAAGGGGAAGTTTCATGGTGGGGAAGGCATGGTGACAGAAACATGAAACAGAGCTGGTCACATTGGCAGGCCGGAAGCACACAGTGATACATCCTGGTGCCTAGGCAGCTCTCTCCCATCTATACAGTCCAGAACCCTGGCCCGTGGCAAAGTGCCACTCACAGATAAGATGAGTCTTCCCACCTAATCAAGATAATCTCTCTCAGGTAAATATTATCAGCATTTTCAGAATCTGCTGAAAAACTAATGTTGGTAGTACATTTTTAGTTTTCAGCCTTTTGCTATTATAATTTTGAAAACTAAATGTGAGCATCAGAGAGAAGACAGGAGAGTATAAATCAGAAGTCGGAAAAAGCTAAGAAAATACAAATATAAAGCAAAACAACTATAATAACAATAATTCCTTATGTGCAAATTTAAGAAGGTTTTCCTAATCCTTTTTCTCTTATCAATTCACAGCAAACCTCTAACTACTGAAGATCCTATTTGATCAGTAAGGAAAATAAGGGTGGGGCTGTGGTATCTTTAATAAATTTCTTATCAGTAAGTGTACAAAACTGTTCTAAACTTATTTATATCTTGAATTACTCTCCTGTTGGCATTGATAAATTTTACCTTTATTATTTGTTATATCAAGTAATGTTGTCTTTGATTTGCCTTCAACCAAGCTTTTTTTAGCATTCAACATTTGAGTTTCAAGAATTAAATAATTTGTTGAGCAATTTTATGATCCTACTTTCCATATGATCTATATGTCAAATACATTCTTTTCTAAGTTGACTGGTCTTATTTCTAGTTCTTCTTAACTTGAAAATCCTATCTCCAGTTTTACCACTTATCTGTTCTCTTTAGATTTCCTTCATCTATACAATTTTTTCAGGCTTACAATATAATTTTTCTTGCTACATTGCATTAAAATAAAAAATAATATCTACTTTTTTCTGCCAATATGCAACACGTTTCTGATGATGTTGGCTATATCCTCAAATAATGTCGTTATCTTTGTGAAAGAATCCACCATTATGACCAGTTTATTTACTATGATTGAACTAACTTGGCAAACTCTAAAACCTGTGCTCTTTCTAATATGCCCCAGTGGTCACTGAACCTTTACTTTAAATATAATTTTCATCCTATTTTTTTTAAAATACTTTATTCACTTTCAAGCAAAGAGATAGAGAGAGAGAGAGAGAGAGAGAGAGAGAGAGAGAGAACCAGGGCCACCACTGTCTGGCTTATGTGGGTCCTGGGAAATTGAACCCAGGGCCTTAGGCACTGGAGGCAAGTGCCTTAACCGCTGAGCCATCTCTCCAGCCCTCATCCTATTTTTAATTAGGAAAATTTCTGATATCACACTAAAGCTTTTTACTACTTTGGGGGAGTTGGTTTACTTAAAAGAAGATAATCTTTCTGTCGTCACTGTTCAGCATCTCATTTTGTAACAGTAATAAGTGGTGTTGGGCTGGAGAGATGGCTCAGCAGTTAAGGCACTCGCCTCCAGTGCCTAAGGCTCTGGGTTCAATTCCCCAGGACCCACATAAGCCAGGCCCACAAGGTGGTGGCCCTGGTTCGTTCTCTCTCTCTCTCTCTCTCTCTCTCTCTCTCTCTCTCTCTCTGCATCTCTGCTTGAAAATGAATAAATAAAATTTAAAAAATGAGATAGGGAAACTAAAACTTAAAAAAAATAAGTGGTGTCACTGAAATCATGGGAATTTTACTGTTTACTAGCCCTTATCAGGATGTAAATTGAAAAGCTAATAAGACACTCTTCATATTCACATGAATATAACTTACCAAAACTAACGGTTACTATTTATTATCCTGTCCCATTACTGTACCTGGTTGTTGATGCTATCTTATTCCTCTGAATCCTTGCAAAACTCGAAAATGTGGATATTATTACCATTCTCACATACAGAAATGGGCTGAGAGCTTAAAGAATGTTCCCAAAGTCACATTATATATACTGATGGTAGAGACTGAGGGTCAGCAACCAAGTTTATTTGAAGCCTTAGTAAGAATGGCTGGAGAAAGGAAGTGAAACATACCTACTTTGTAATTCAGCCACAAAAGAAGTTATGATTCAACGACCTCGGTTTCCTTTCTGCTCTAGAATTCTGAGGGCTATTTATGCAAAACAAAGTTTTACATTCAGAATCACAGGTGTTATTTTTTTTTCTTCCTGGCATCTATATCATCTAATTACTTACAAAAAGGAGCCCCCTTTTAGCCTACTCTCAACAACATCAAAGACAAATAAAATTGGTTCCAGAGGACAAAAGGAAAACTAAATCACAGATGTAAAAGTCTTTCAAGTAAAAAAAAAATTAGCAAAATACCTTCCAATACTTTGTCAGTATTAACTGATCATGAAATCGGCTAATTTTTATAAAAGAGAGAAACATCCCTCCAGCCTGGGTTCCGTCTGTCACCTTGTCTGTCGTTGCCCTTTCCCTTCTGCATCACCTACCTATGCCCCCCACGTCCCCCTCCTGTCTGTGGGTCTCCCTCAGGTCCGCTCCCGGGTTTGCACGGGGAGGGTCGTGCTGTCACCCCTAATCCCGGGAAGAACGGGGTCCCTGGAGGCTGCCCGGGTCCTCACTCACAGCGCACGGTGTGGAAGGCGCAGCGCGGATGCTTCTCGAAACTGTCCCCTAACTTGAGCACCCGCTCGCGGTGATCCAGGTGCGCGAGTCCCGCAGGTCCATTCATCCTCCCAGGGCCAGGCTCCCGGTCCGTCCGCGCGACCATCTGGCAGCGCAGCCCGCAGCCGGAGCACCTGCCCCGGGCCCGCGCCGCCCACCGCAGGCTCCGCCCCGCGCCTGCCGCGCTTCGCTCCGCCCCCTCGCGCTCTTCGAATTCTGATTGGCTGTCTGCAGAGGGCGCTCCGCCTACCCGACCCCGACTGGCTCGGAGCTCTGGCCCCGCCCCTAGATCCCTTCCAGTGCACAACCTCTGAAGGCTCCGCCCTTCGCCCCACCCCCTCGCGCTCTCCGAGTTCTGATTGACTGTCTGCAGAGGGCGCTCCTACCCGAACCCACTGGCTCGGAGCCCTGGCCCCGCCCCTAGACCCCTTCCAGTGCACGACCCTCTGAAGGCTCCGCCCCGCGCCTGCCGCGCCCAGCCCCCCTCGCGCTCTCCGAGTTCTGATTGGCTGTCTGCAAAAGGACATTGGCCTCGGCACGGACTCCATGGCTCCGCCCCCTAGGCGCCTTCCCGGGTTGCACCGGCCACCACAGACTCCACCCTGCTCCTGACGTGCCAAGCCTCCCCCTCACGCTCTCCAAGATCTGATTGGATGTCTGGAGACAAGCGCTCCGCCCTCCACCACCCACGTCCTGACCCCCTCCAGGCTACGTCTCATGTTGCACCGCCCACCACAGGCTCCGCCTCACGCCTGCCGCACCCCACCTCCTCCCGCGCTCCGAGTTCTTATTGGCTGTCTGCTGAAGGCGTTCCGCCTCCTCCCCACTCCGAACCCTGGCCCCGCCCCTAGACCTCTTCCCGCTTCGGACCGCTCAGAACAGGCTCCGCCCCATACATCTGCCCCCTCCCTCGCTTTCGGAGATCTGATTGGATATCTGGAGACGGGCTCCCCGCCCCTAGCACGGGGCTCATGGCCCCGCCCCTAAGCTCCTTCCCGTGTCGCGGCGGCACACCACAGACTCCGCCGCGCGCCTGACGCTCGCGGGCTCCCTCGCGTTCTCCGAGTTCTGATTGGCTGTCTGGAGAAGGGCGCCCCGCCCCTCAGAGTCCTGGCTCCGCCCCCAGGCCGTTTTGGGCCCAGGACGCGGCGGCGGTGAGGTGCGCGGTGGAGGGACGCGGCGTGAAGAGGAGGTAACGGCGGAGCTGGGGCGCCGGATGGCGGGCGCGGGGCTCGGCCTCGGCCGCGAGGGCCTCGTGACGGGAGCGCGGCCGCGAGGGGCCTGTGACGGCGGGGCTCGAGGCTCGGAGCGCGCCTTTATCATCATCGCTATCGTTGTCATGATAACCGTCTTTTATTACTATTATCGTCATTATCATTTCTTATATCGTCGTCTTATTAATACTCTCCTATTATTGTCATCTTTTTATTATTATCATTATCGTTATCGTCTTTATCATCGTCTTTTATATTAATATCGTCGTCTTATTATCATCGTCTTATTAATACCGTATTTTATCGTCTTTTTATTATCGTCTTATTATCGTCATCATCATCATCATTATTATTATTTACTGGTTTTCCAGGCAGGGTCTTTCTAGCCCAGGCTGACCCTGAAGTCACTGTAGTCTAAGGCTGGCCTCGAACCCGCGGCAACCAGGCAGGGTGGCGGGGTCCATGACGTCCCTTGAAGTCCTTTATCTCTCTCCCTCCGTCTGTCTGTCTGTCCGTCTGTCGCAGCGCAGAGATCCACGGTGTGGGTGAGGGGCGCCACAGCCGGAGGTCTGCCCCGCAGAGACACCTACGTGGATCAGTGACAGATCAGCACCTGCCACCATTCCCCTCGTGACATCACCGTGGACCAGAGCGGAATCTAGAGATGATGGATGGCCCGGTGGGTACGGGGCACAAGGGTCTCAGCTGGGATGGCCGGGACCCCTGTGAAATGCCAGGTGTGGTGGCACCTGCCTGCAGTACACGTCGGTGCTGATCCTGTGCATTAGAGACGGCCAGCCTGGGCTACAGAGCGAGATCCAGGGCAGCCTGGGCTACAGCAGACCCTACCTCCAAAACCCCCCCAAAAATAATAATAAATGAAAAATGAACGTGGAAAGTGACTGAGGACACCCAGTGTCAACCTCTGGCCTCCACATACATACACATGTAATCCTGATCATTGTTGGGCTGGAGAGCTGGCTGGCTAAGGCGCTTGCCTGCAAAGCCTAAGGACCTGGGTGCAGGTCCCCAGTGTCCACCTAAAGCCAGATGCACAAGGTGGTGCATGCGTCTGGAGTTCATTTGCAGCAGCTAGAGGCCCTTGCACACTCATTCTCTCTCTCTCTGCTTGAAAATAAATAAAATCAATAAATTAAAAATAACTGTTACAACAATCTTTCAGAAAAACTCAGTAATTGGACTATGTTGACCTTTGAGAACTGTGAGCTAAATATCATAAAATGCTCTGCTTCTGATGTCCCAGGATGTAGTGGCAGCAGGACTAAGAGAGCATGGATCAGAAGGAAAGCAGGTGCTCAATCCATTCTTTCTTAAACAGGCATAGTAACCCTCTTAACCAGAGAACCATAAAAACCTTCCCGAAACCCACAGACCTTGAAAGACCATATGAGCTCTGCTTGCAGTCTGTGGCTCCTCTGTGAATTCTCTTCTGCTCAGAGTGGAGAGTGAATATCCTGACTCAGCACACGGCAATAACTACACCTGCTGTGTGAAGGGACGGAGCTCCAGAACCAGAATTGTCACTAAGAAAAATAAAAATCTGACAAGTTTTCATTTATACTGATCTTATATTTTAAACATTATGTAAAAAGTGAATATTTTAGGGCCTTTTGACATTGTTTGATTCTGCTAAAACAGGTGATAAAAGAGATGAAGCCAACAGGTACAGATCCAAGGATCTTGTCTGTAGCTGCTGAAGTCGCAAAAAGTCCTGAGCAAAATGTCCCTGTTATATTGTTGAAGTTAAAAGGTAAAAAAAATAGTTTTGTAATTGAGCCCATTATTAAGTAAACACCAGTTCTGTTATTAACTCAGTGTTAGCCTTTGTTTCTGGTTGTATAGAGAAATCTTATTTTTGTATAGCAGTAATTTTTCTAATTTTCTAAGGATTTTTAATATTGCAACATATATAAATGCAAGTAGTTCTTGGATGTATTGAGCAAAAATGAATATATCTTATTTTCTTTTGCCTTAGATATACTAAACAGCCCTTTAGGAAGCTCACAGCTGAAGAAAATCAAGCAAGATATATACAGTTACGACCTCATTCAGTATTGCTTTGTGGTCCTCAGACAGGATTGTTCTCGAATCCAGGGAGGTTGGACTACAATTTCCCAGCTTACACAAATTCTGAGGTAAAGTGAAGGAATGAGACTGTTCTCACGCCCTACAGTTGTTTTTATTCATCTTCCTGAAAAGATCTGGAGCCTCCCTCCTGTGATAGGCCTTTGACCACTGAGCCATCTCCCGGCCCCACAGGGATCATTTCCTTTGCTCACCACTGAATCCCAAATGGCTGACATACTCCTTGACTCACAGATGTTTGAAGACATGAAATTAAAGCCCTGTGCCTGAGAAACTTGCAGTAGAGATCGGGTGGCAGGAATGCCAATATATGACAAGGAGAACAAATTAGGTGTCAAAATGAAAGTATGTAAGCAAAATACTGCAGGAGCTTCACTCTGCTTCTTCCTGATTCGGCTGTCTAAACTGTATTCATTAGATAACCTGAGTCCTGTCAATAAAATTTAGAAGCAGCACTTTTTACTACCCTGCTAAAAATGGAAAGGTCAGAAAAGGAGGCAATCAAATGTTCTAAATGCCTAATTCACTTCTTGGTTAAGGAACTCCAACTGTGCATTTACTGAATGAGCGTTTCCTTCCTCTCCCTTCCCTTCCCCTCTGCCGCTTCATCTCAGTGAATCCACTGAAGGAGTTTTCCATGCTTAGATCTCAACTTTCTAAACTGTTTAATCCTTAATCCTACTTTACTGCTAGATAAAGACCAGATTTTTTAAAAGAAACAGATATAATACTCCTTTTGTATTTTGATTTTCAAGATTATTTCCTTAAGTAAATAAATTTTCAAGTGTTAGTTTTGACCAGATATGCTAGCTCATAGCAATATTAATTAAACGTCAGTATTGATACATGTGTGGAGTGTTGCCAGTTTTTGATTTTTAACAGGCTTAATATGGAATTATTTTTTTTTAATTATTTCTTACCAGTGTCTGTAAATTTTGTTGAAAAGACTCAGACTGCAGCCTATTCTTGGGTTGGGGGCTCATTACTGCACAAATACTTTCAAATACATTCAGCTCATATCCAAGAGCGCCTTTTGTGTGCAGCTTCCAAAAGGCAGTGCTGCTAGCAGTTTTTCTGCTTTATGTGTATGACAAATTGTTTCTACCAGAGTTAAGACACTAATGCTTTTTGCTGCTTTCCCTGGATATAAGGAATACAGGCAGATATTTGCAGATCCTAAAGTACTCTTTGAAAGAATTTGTATAAAACGAATATTTTTGATTTCCTTATCTGTCCCTTGAAGATAATCTTACCCTCAGTATTTTCCAGCTATTGGGTGTTTAAAATGCATCAGTTAACAGGAATGCTATTCATGAATTTAAACAGTCAAGGTATTCATTGGCTTTTAGAGTGATTGCAGCCAATTCACTAAAATCTTGGCTCATTTCTCTTTATTGTAAGACAGGTTTGTTTCGTTTCCTAAAAGGCTAGCATGTTGACTTTCAGGATATGTGAACCCTGAACTAAATGCAAGCAAGGCCCACAACCTGGGCTAGTTCTGGAATGAAGTTAGACCAAATTCTCAAGTTTTTAATTGGCTTATTAACAAAAACATGATACTGAAGATTCTCATTAAGCAAAATGTCTGTAGAAGTTTGAGCATTCAACTGAAATTTATGGTTGTTGTACTCTTATTTCAGCAATTGCTGTGTGGGCTTAGAGCCAGGAGAAGATGCGGAGGAATTTTACAAGGAGTTACTTCCATCAGCTGCTGAAAATTTTCTTATTTTGGGGAGACGATTGCAAGCATGTTTCATCAATGCAACTAAGGCATGTTGATTTAGTGTCTTACAGGCAAATCATTTTTTTTTCATTTTCCTGAGCTAGAGTATCTGTGTAGCCCAGGCTGGACTCAGTCTTCCTAGCTCAGTCTCCTGGGTCCTGGGATTACAGGCATGTGCCACCATGCCCAGAGTATATCTTGAAATGTCCCTGTTATTTTTCAAATGTGCCTCCTTTCGCTGAAAGTACAACTCGAGTAGTGGATGTAAACATTTTAAAATTATAAATGAACATCTCTACACCGAGCAATTTGTAAATGTAGCTGAAGAGAACAGTATGACTTCTGAAGAATTTGTTTTACTGTTCAACTTGGGGCAATTCCTGTATATACATATGTCTGTAATATCTTCTTAAAGCAATTTTCTTGCTGTCATTTTCTTTATAATAAGAAAATTTCTTGTGCAGTCTGAGTGCTTTTCTGAGCAGCTCTGGTGGAGAAGAATCATTCAGGTGAACTTTGGGTTTGCTAGTTCAGATCTCTAACAGATCTCTACAATTCAAGTATGTCTTGGGTGCATTGTGGGAGGTGCAAGCGTGTTGCTTAATTTCCAAATACTTGAAGCGTTTTAGATACCTTATTATTATTAATTTCTAATTTAACTTTTTTGTTTTTTCAAGGCAAGGTTTCTCTCACTGTAGCCCATGCTGACCTGGAACTCACTGTATAGCCCCAGGCTGGCCTTGAACTCACAACAGTGTTCCTACCTTAGCCTCACCTACAGAGTGCTGGGATTAAAGATGTCCACCACCACACCCAGCAATTATAATTTTTAAAAATGTTTTGTATTAAGTGGTAGAATGTGACATGAAAAAAATATTTTGTATTTTTATATTTTACTTATTTGTAAGTAGAAATACAGAGAGAGGAAGAGAAAGAGAGAATGGGTATGCCAGAACCTCTAGCCACTGCAAATAAACTCCAGGTGCATGCACCACTTTGTGCATCTGGTTTATCTGGGTACTGAGGAATTGAACCCAGGTCCTTGGGCTCTGGAGGCAAGCACTTTAACCTCTGAGCCATCTCTCCAGCCCCCAGCAACTTAATTTTATTATGATGTGGATGACAGTCCTCCACATCATTTCAATCCCTTGGGTTTTTTTGTTGTTCTTGTTCCTCCATCTTAATTTGTTTTTCCTTTCTCTATTTTAACAGTGTTCACTTCTATTATATCTGATGTAAATTCAGCCTTTATTCTTGTTGTTTACTTACGTTGTTTGGATGATTTCTGTTGGCTTGTTTTTGAGTTTATGGCTGCTTCTGCAGTGTCTTATCTACTGTCCATCCTATCTACTGAATAGTTCATTTTCATGTATTTCTTAGTGCTATTTCTCTTTGCTTCTCTTCGGGAGTTTCTATAACTACTGTAATGTTTTTATCTTCATCTATCATATCCATCTTTTCTTATAGATTCTTTACCATATTAATGTAGTTGCTCTTAAGTTCTTATTTCAGACCCAATAGCTCGATCATTTGAAAATCTGCTTCTCTTAGCTGTTTTAATCCTTTTTTCACAGGGTCTGATTTTCTCTTGTCTGCAGGTGGCACTGAATGCCACATTATAGAATCGCTTCCTTTGAAGACTTATTGAAAGCAGCTCAGTTTTGCCAGATCAGTTGATTGTATAAAGGATGACAAGAATCATAAGCCCTTCCTAATTGTGTCTTTAGTTAGCATAGGCAATTTATTGGACTATGAGCATTCTTAATCTAATGCAATATTCCTTATAATTTGGTGTTTTTTATTTTTAAGGAAAAGAGTGGTTATCTTTGAGTTCCCACATATGTGCTTTTTAGTTGTCATCATTGCTTTCTGCTACAGTAGAAACATTCAGGACATTGAGAGTGTTAGTGTTAGTGGCCTTTCTGTAACTTTCCATTTAAATTACATGGCTAAGGTATGGGAGGGATCTCCATGGCCAGGAATGACCAATAGTGTCAATGGAATCTGCTCCATTTCCCATTTTGACACTAACTTTTCACCCTTCCACAAAAGAAAATCCATAAAAAAATTATTTATTTACTGAATAAATATTAGTTGGCCATTTACTTTGCATCCCAATTGTATATTGAGTTACACTGGGCAGCTGAGTAGCACAGACACTGCCTTTATAAAGTCACAAAGTAGAAACTGGAACCAAAGGTTCTATTAATAATACCCAATGCTGGCACTTATATTTGCATATCACCATGGTTATCAAGCCTGGCTGTATAACTGAATCTCTCACCTAACTGTAAAATACAGATGTCCAGACTATACCTTTGGAGATTGAAATGCAATGTATTTGGACTAATGCCTGCGCACAGGTGTATTTAAAGTTCAACAAGTGATTCTGATGCAGGACAAGTGTTGAGAAGTCATAGTGTATTAACTTGTAGTCTATACTGGGTTTTATCAGAGTAACAATTGTAGAGTATGTGGAATATTGATATTTTGTGATCATAGATATTACTAATTAGGAAAGCAAATTGTGTTAGATCACAAATCTTACAAATAGCTATTAGATCCAGAAATAAATCTTCTGATTCCCTGTAGAGAGGGCTTTTCTTTGTTTTGTTTTGTTTTGTTAATTAACCCAGATTACAGAAAAGTAATATGGGTTTATCATTTTTGTTAAGGCTGAAGAAAAAGATAAATTACTACACTTTTTCCAAATTGTGACTGATTCTTTCTTCTGGCTGTTGGGAGGTCATATTCAACTCATAAAGAATGGTAAGAAAAAAACTTTTAATATAATCAGTAGTCATAAAGCATTGGCTATATGAATATTAAAGGAAATACTGCTAAAATATAACTTTGTCCTTAGCTTTTCATTTTAGTAAATCTGGGTTATTGATGAATAATTATAACAGTTTAGGAAAAGTAATTTTCGAAATTACAGTTAGCGTCTATTATGAGAGAAAGCCCATTGTACAAGAGTAAGTATTAACTCATCACCTAAATATTCAAATAAGAACAAACTTTTGGGGCTGGAAAAATGGCTCTGCCATTAAACACTTGCCTGCAAAGCCTAAGGACCTGGGTTCAATTTCCCCACTACCTATGTAGAACCAGATGCACAAAATGGTGCAAGCATCTGGAGTTCTTTTGCAGCAGCTGGAGGACCTGGTATGCTCATTCAGTGTCTCTCTTCTCTGTACCTCTCTCTGCTTGCAAATAAATAAATGAAAATATTTTTTTAAAAACTTAGAGAATTTTACTGAACTTAAAGTTATTTTCTAGGATACTTCTTTTTACATTAATATAAATGTGTTAGTTTTATGTTTTTAAGACTAATCCTTCATAATCATACAATGATTCCTATTTTTGAATTTTTTTTTCAAGGTAGGGTCTCACTCTAGCCCAGGCTGACCTGGAATTCACTACGTAGTCTCAGGGTGGCCTTGAACTCATGGTGATCTTCCTACCTCTGCCTCCTGAGTGCTAGGATTAAAGGCGTGCTCCACCATGCCTGGCTGAAAATTTTTATAGCCTGTAAATGAAACACTAGAGAATATATTTTCCACACAATAACTAATACTTTTATTTTCAATTCTGTTTCCCTTCAGAATTGTGCATGCACATAGCAAGCCAAATAGTTATACAGGTATTGTTAAGAAAAACACAATTTAGCCTTCCACTGCCCATTTTCCAAAGGCAGCTACTTTCAGTTAGCAGAACTAATACTTGTAGTTATATTCATATAGCTATGTGACATACCTAAATACTTTAAATTATCAAGTAATTTCCAAAATATCATAAGTTGCCTATATAAAGTGCTTAGGACTTTGGATATAAAGAAGAAAGTGAATACTTGAATAACTTCTTAAATATGCCCTAGTCTATCTTGAGATGAACCACATCAAAAGTAATAATGTTCCTTGGGTTCATGTGAAACCATAGAGGGATAGTAAAAGTAGGTCAAATAATTATAAAATCATTGGGCAAAAAAAGTAAATATGCATGTTACAGATGGGGTTTCCAAGAACCTCTTCTCTATAAATGACTAGATAGAAAGTGAACCTCTACCAGATGTAAAGAAAATCATCAAAGTCTATCAGGATTCTGTAAGAAGATTCAGGTGCCATTGTTAGCAGGTTTCTACTAGCCAAATAAGACTTGAGCAATAATACATAATAACATACAAAATGCAACCATTCTTAGTTAGCTAGGGAGCAAATTCATTTTTCAAAACTGTTAAATGAAAGATCTAGACTTTTAAAAATTTTTATTTGCGAGAGAGAGAGAAAGAGAGAATAGGCCTGCCAAGGCCTCCTGACATTTCAAACGAACTCCAGATACAAGTACCACTGTGCATCTGGCTTTATGTGGTTACTTGGCAATCTGGAATCAAACCCAGGCTGTCAGGTTAACCACTGAACCCTCTCACCAGCCTGGAAAGATCTAGTCTTTTTCCTGCCTTTTCATATGTAAAGATAGGAAATTTGTCTCTAAGTATTCCAACTGACCATGAAAAGGCCTGAGAGAATAACACCTACTTTTGCCATCTCTCTTGAATTAATAGATTTAGGAATAGAGAGGTCATGCCTGACAGCATCTCTAAGAGAGAAAACTAAATACTAACTGCCTCCTAGTGGATTATCAAAGCATTGCACATAAAATCTGTCAAAAATTCAACTAGAGCCCTTCTATCCTCCAGCTCCAAGCACCAGTTTATGGACAATCAAAGAAGATATAACTCAGGAATAGAGTTTCAAAATTAGATCTTAAAAAGTCCCTAAGACAATTGCCATATTATTTTCAATAAATTACAAGGGAAATAAAAATAGAATAATCTGTAGTTTCAAGAAGTTTAAAAGATACCAATCACATTGCATCAATTTTATTTGACTCTTGATTGAAACAAACTTAAAAATTGGGCCAGGCATGGTAGCTCACACCTTTAATCCCAGTACTCGGAGGCAGGGGCAGGTGGATCACCATGAGTTTGAAGCCAGCCTAAGACTATAGAGTGAATTATAGGTCAGCCTGGGCTACAGTGAGACCCTGCCTTCGAGGAGAGGGCGGGGAGTAAATGGGGGAGATGGAAATAGACTGTTTCATAAGGATTCACTATACTAGCTTTTTACTACACTACCTGCTTTTATATAGGATTGAAACTTTCATTATAAAAAGTTTAAATAAATTGATAGTTTCCTTCTTTGGAGGAGTGGTTGTGAGAAGGCAAGATTCACTCTGTCAAATAGTTACTGCCTATGAGCTGTGAAAATGTTCTGTAGTAATGGTTATAAGGCAAACAGTCAAAAAGTAAAATGTTTAATAGATTACTTTAGCACAAGTTTTTCCAACAGAAAAAGAACATTCATGTATATCCTACATGCCATATAATTTTAGTAAATTCAAAGTTAATTTCACAATTACTAACAAACATCTTAAATTACACAAAGATGGAAAATATACTTTTTTTAAAAATTTATTTGAGGGGCTGGAGAGATGGCTCAGCAGTTAAGGCACTTGCCTCCAGTACCTAAGGCCCTGGGTTCAATTCCCAGGACCCATATAAGCCAGAACCACAAGGTGGTTGCCCTGGTGCATTCTCTCTCTCTGCTTGAAAATGCATAAATAAAATATAAACAAAAAAAATTATTTGAAAGAGAGAAAATGACATGCCTGGGCTTTTTACCATACTGCACACAAACTCCAGACATTTGTGTCTTTGTGCTGGTTTTATGTGGGTACTGGGGAATTGAACCTGGGCTGTTATTTGCCTTATAAGCAAATGCCTTTAACTACTGAGCCATCTCCCCAGCCCAAAAATAGATGTCTTACAATAATTTTTTACACTAAAATGACAACATAAAAAGTCATAGAAATAGAAACTGACATTTATTGGGAAATACTCTTTTCTATGACATTGTGCCTTACCCTGGTTAAGAGTTATTTATTTCTCATTCCTCAAATGATGGGCTAGAGCTTCAGAGACATAAGCATCTTGCTTAACATCCAGTGTTAAGTTTTTATAACTGGTTGCTTATAACCTATCTATCATTTATTAACCAATAAAAGCATTTTTTGTATTTAATGATTTTGTTAATAAGTATTTACTGAGATTCAATGCTAACCAAAAACTTCAGGCTTAGGATATGCTAGTTTATTTTCAATTTAAAGAAAGGTAATGATGAATCCTTAGCTTGATATTTATAGATGCCCTTGACTACAACTTCAAAAATGGAATAAACATTGTTTGTATCCATTTAAAACTGCTTATATCTTGGGGCTGGGAATGTAGCTCAGTTGATGGAGTACTTGCCTACCATACACAAAGCCTTAGTTTCAATCCCCAGCTCCTCCTGAGTGCCGTAATACATACCTATAGTTCTAGAAATCTGAAGGTAGAGGCAAGAGGATCAGAAGTTCAAAGTCATCCTCAGCTATGTAATGACCTTGAGGGAAGTCTGAGCTACATGAGGCCTTTTCTGCAAAAACTGAAAACCTGCATTTTAAAATTCTTTGTTGTAAGGCATACAAAGCAGGAAGTTTCACAGAAATGATCATGTTTTGGTTTGTTTGTAAAAAGACAAAATTTCACATGTGTTATTGTAAAAGCTTTCATCTTTCATTTTTTTTCTCTTCCTTTAGTACTACAAAGTGATCATTTCTTGCATTTACTACAAACTGACAACGTGCAGATAGGATCTATAGTCCTGACTCTTCTACAGAACGTAGTACAGATCAACAGGTGACTTGGGCTGCAAAGTGCTACTGATTTAGTGGTTTTGATTACTAGCAATTAGTATGACTTGTATGTGAAACTTAAAACTCTCTTTTGATTTTTTAAGAAAAAGCTAATTTAAAATAATAGAAAAGATTAGAAGTTTGTTGTCATTATAACTTTTGTTGTCAAATTGTAACTTATCTCAGAGCTTAAGATCCTAACACTAATGTAAAGCTTAATAAAGAAAACTGGTGTGATATCTAAAGAAAAATATTAGAATCACATTAAAATGCTCATATATTTAATAAACAATAACCTGAGTATTGTAGCATATCTAAAAAGTAATATAGAAGTAATAGACAATTCCTGTGGTCAAAACAGAAAGAATATACTAGTTGAATAATTCATTTCTTCACTTCAGTATGGAATAGTAATGGCTGAATAACTGTGCCTGTCATTGTATTTACAAAGTTTATTTAGATGTCAGTCATGTCTTCAAAGAACTTACATTAGAATAGTAAGATACGTAAACATGAAATTATATTTTAGTCCATTAGTAGGTTGCAATGTTAAAGTTGTCCATGCATGTTAAGCATTGCTTCTAACCCAAACTGAGGGAGTATGCTTCCTGAAAAAGGTAAGACTGAGATGAAACTTTAAGGATAAAAAAGTGACCAGCGAGGATGAAGACAAAGCAGCAAGAAACATCATACTGAGGGTGAAAAGTAGGGTCAATTCATTTTTGCTAAGATTTAAACTTCAGTATCAAAAGTAGCTACTAGTTCTGCAGAGACTTAAGTCATGAAAAACTTACATGCTGTGCTTGCTGGTTGTGGTGACTATGCCGATAGTCTTACTGTGAAGACCTTCTTAAAATATTTCATTTGTGAGCAGAGGTGAGTGGGAAATGGGTGCATCAGGCCTCTTGCCACTGCAAAGAAACTCAGACGCATGTGCCACTTTGTGCATCTGGCTTTATATGGATACTGGGGGAGTTAACCCAGGCCAGCAGGCTTAACTCTTGAAAAATTTTTAAGTAGATTAACATCATTTTAACTACATTTCAATTTTATTCCTGTGATGACTATGGAGGGAAAATAAAGGGAACAAAACTAGACAAAGGAGGATCTCAGTTGTAGAACACTCACCAAGCATGCTAAACAAATAAATTATGAAGAGGAAGAAGAAAGCAGAGAAAGAAACCTGTGCAATTCAAGTGAAGCAGTGAAGTCCTGGCTTTTGTCATGGTGTATGGAGGATGGATTTATAAAAACAAAAGGAAGCCAGGCGTGGTGACTCACGCCTTTAATCCCAGCACTTGGGAGGCAGAGGTAGGAGGATTGCTGTGAGTTCAAGGCCACCCTGAGACTACATAGTGAATTCCAGGTCAGCCTGAGCTAGAGTGAGACCCTACCTCGAAAAACAAAAAAAAAAAAAAAAGGAGTTAAAATCATCAGGCCTTCATTTCTACTTTGGATTAAGATGGAATTATAAGGATGGATTTGCTCTCCCGTTGGGTAGGCAAAGGACAAACCATGGAGCATCCATTCTCAGGAGACTGAACATTCATCAATGAATGGATGAAAGCCTGGACAGAAGCAAGAGTTAGTAAGGTTGTATTATTGCATATCCCTGAAAAAAATTACCTGAGATCAGGTGGCTCCAACAATCTATTCAATTATAACAAAGAAGTTCCCAAATCTAAAGAAATAGACATCCAGACAGAGGAAGTATTTAGAATCCCATATAAACATGACCAAAGTAGAACCTCATGACATATCATAGAAAAAATGTCAAAAATACCAAGCAGAGCTGTAAGGATCAAATGCTGACTCAGGCAGAAACATCAGAATAACACTAGCTCTATCTTTAACCCCCAAAAGCCAGGAAATCATGGAATAATAAATTTCAAACTCTGCAAGTAAATACTGTTAGCCAAGATTGCTATACCCAGGAAATTTGCATTACACGTTAAAATTGATGAAGAAATAAGAATACTACAAGGCAAACACATGTTAAGATAATTCAAGGCTGAAGAGATGGCTTAGTGGTTAAGGCGTTTGCCTGCAATGCAGAAGGACACAAGTTTGATTCCCCAGTGCCCATATAAAGCCAGATGTACAAGAGGGCACATGCATCTGGAGTTCATTTGCAGTGGCTGGAAGCCCTGGCACGCCTATTCTCTCTTTTTCTCTGTCTGCCTCTCTCTCCCTCTCTCAAATAAAATGTTTTAAAAAAGATAGTTCATAACAACTAAGCTAGCTTTGCAAAAAAATTCTCAATGGGATATTATACACACAGGAAGATGACAGTTTCACATACAAAAACAGCAAAGAATGTGCTTCATGAGAGGAACAGAGAACCAGGAAATCAATCATGTCCAAATGCAGACATAACAAAGCAGCAAACATCCACTTCTACCAGGAGGGGAAGAAAAGAATTGCCAGTAAACTAACCAACCAACCAGAACAGCAACCAATAGAATTATTGGTAATAGCAAACCCTTCTCAAAGGTCTTTTTTTTAAACCCTGTTACTGAGAATTGAATTCAGGTGTTGTGTATATAAAGCAAGTACTCTTATCACTGAGCTACACAGCCCACCGAGCTTAATCCCATCACTCAGGAGGCACAGGTAGGAGGATTGACATGAGTTTGCAGCCAGCCTGAGACTAAGTGAATTGCAGGTCAGCATGGACTAGAGCAATACCCTACCTTGAAAAACCAAGAAAAATCAAAAAGAGGATAAAAATGTTACAGATGTTTCTGCCCTGCATCTTGGGACTTGGCAATTTTATAAAACAAACACTCCAAAGTATAATAGAGTACATAGATCCTGAAGCTTCAGTATCCTATTATCCGATCTAGGTAAGTTTCCAAATAAAAATCAACAGAAATTTCACTGCTAAATTATGCCCTAGATAACTAGATTTGGCAGGTATCTACATAACTTTGCACCCAACAGATAGGGAATATATATTCTCAGCAGCACCTGGAACCTTCTCTAAAATTGACCACAGCCTGATCAAATACAACAAGCCTGAAATTTCTTTCATCATACCAGACCACAGTGGAATTAAACTAGAAATTATTTGTAAGACAACCCTTGGAAAATACGTAATACTGAGTATTAGAGACTAATCAATACACTTTTGAATAGTGGTTATTGAAGAAATCAGAAAGGAAATTTGAAAAATTCCTAAAATCAAATGAAATTGGAAGTACAACCTACCAGATCCATGTCTGCAATCCCAGCACTCAGGAGGCAGTGGAAGATCAGGAGTCTCCATCACCTTAGCAGCTGTAGTGAGTTTGCATCACTATTAAGTCTGTTCACCTTGCCCTCAGGAATCAGTGGCAATATATAGTTTCTACCATCAAACTTAAAATGTCTTAATAGTCAAACAAAGGTATATAACCCTAGAAAATCACATGCTTCTTAAAGGAATTTGTGAAAGTGCTTTTAAATTCCCGTTGTCTTTCAGGCAGTATTTCATGAAATCAGTCATGAAGGTGAGTTTGCTGGTGTCTTTAAAGACACCAGAGGAAAGAGATCTAAGCTCATGGTCTCTGTCTACCCCACAACAGTTGTCAGAGTGCACTCCCTTGTACTTGCTGCCTTGAGGCTTTTGAATCACTTGTTACTTCACATTTTATAATTTTTTCTTTTCCTACTCATTTTGATTGAGTGTCTCTGAGAGGAATTTCACCTTTGTATTTTCTGTTCTACCCAGTATAACAGCTTTCATATATATATATTTCATATATATATATGAAATGGGCAGATTATACTAGGTAGAACAGAAATATATATATATTTCTATATATATATAATTTGTGGAGGAATGGGTTTATTAGGCTTACGGACTCGAGGGGAGACTCCATCCTGGCAGGGTAAATGATGGCATGAGCAGAGGTGGACATCACCTCCGCCACAGCACTGCAAACAATGGCAGGAAGATGTGCCAAACACTGGCAAGGGGAAGCTGGTTTATAACCCCACAAGCCCGCCCCCGATAACACAGCTCTGGCAAGGTTCTAATTCCTGAACTGCCATCAGCTGGGGATCGAGCATTCAGAACCCATTCATTTGTTTGTGAGGGATACCTGGATCAAACCATGACAGGTGTGCCTTATTAGTAGATTCAAGTGTATAAGGAGAGACCTGATTGGTTCATGGACTCAGGGCTGATCTAGAGAGGCTGAACTGAGAAAGAAGCAGAAGGTTCCTGCTGGGGAGTGTTGCCAGCAGCCATTTTGGATGAAACAGGCTCAAAGCTAGTTACATTTTTGCCAGGATGGGCAGAATGGCATCTCCTTGTTCCCTCTTTGGGCTAGCTTTCTTATATTTAGTATTAAATAATGTTAGTTGAGATAAGATGATATGCTCTTGTATGATTACCATGCTATGTGTTTTTAAAAAGTGTTTATCTTCATGGATCAGGCCATAAATAGGCATCAAATTACTGAAACATTTACATTTGTTATGATAACCATGTATCAGTTAGTAATGATACCTTTTTATTTTGTTCTGTTAGTGGTGATTTACTCAAAATAGAAGAAAAAACCCTGCATTGTATTTTAGATGAGGTTCTTTTCAAGCTTCTGTCAACTCCTAGTCCAGTCATAAGAAGTATTGCTACAAAGCTCCTGTTGTTGATGGTGGAATCTCATCAGGAAATTTTGATTTTGTTGAGACTAAGTGCCTGCTACAAAGGTAGGGCATACTTCATTCCTTTGTGTTCCAAAGATAAAAAAAAAATGATTGGTGGTTTCTGAACCACAAAGTTTTTCTGTTTTGAAGTTAGTAGCTGAACTGTGCAGACAACGCCCTATTACAATGTATGTAGTTTCAGGAAAAAAATGTAATAAGTACCTTCATGTCACAGCAGATGGCATGTGTGCTTTGTTGATGGCGTTTCAGGAAATAATCACTTCTTCTCGGACAAAAATGTTGTATGTTGAAAATACTATTAGGGTAGTAAAATAATGATAAATAGGTCATTTTATCTGCTAGATCAAAACGTGCTTTAGTAGAATAGAAACATGTTTGAGGGGTCTTTTTACTGGTTAATCAATTGTTCTTTAACTCTTTCACTACATTTACTCAGAAAAGAAAAAAAACACAAACCATGCCTGACCTCCAAAATCAAACACATATTTATAGTCAGAAATTTTGAAAGTGTGATAACTTCATTTAATTGAGAATATGTAGATGCTGCACACTTTGTAGTCATTAAAATACACACTTATCCTCGTTTTACAGATAAGGAGTAAAGGTGTGGAAAAGTTGTCATTTACTCAAGATCACACAGAGAGTGTATTTTTCCAACTACCAACCAAAGTTGTATTTTTTAAAATTTGTTGGCCAACATATTTTATATTCAACATAGTTAAGAAATGGGTTTTAGTTCATTAAATATGCTTAAAATAGGATACCACATGGGACTTTTAAAATTTTTTATGATGCATTTCTATTTTGCATGTGCACTATGTGTGAATGTATGTGTGTGTGTGTAGGCCAGAGGTCAACATTGGGTGTCTTCTTCAGGAAACTCTTCACCTTGTTTACTAAGACAGGATGACTCATTGAACCCAGAGCTCACTACCTTGCCCCTCCTGCAAGCCAGCTTGCCCCAAAGATCCACCTGTCTCTACCTTCCAGGTGCTCAGTTATAGGAATGCACCACTACACCTGGCTTTTACATGGGTGCTTGGAATCCACACTCAGGCCCTCACACTTGGGTGGTGCTTTATTGACTAAACCATTGCCCAGCCCCATAGGATGCATTGAATTCTGCGACCAATACTTTTAATTATTGTTGGTGTTTTGGAAGACACTTTAGTAACTTTCTTTGCATCATACATTATGCTGGACATTTTAATTATTTTATGTGTTGTAGGAATAGAGAGGGAAAGTTCCAACGATAGAGGCCTTGTTACAGATACAAGTTTTTCAGCTCTGTGAAGAGATTCTTATAGAAATATGAGTGTCCAGGAGAATTCATTGTAAGAGAATTTTCCCTTCATCTGTCTCCCTTTATAGAACTCAACAGCAGAACATATTCAGGTTCTTCATGATAATACTTCTGAGAACTTGGGTCTTACACAGTGTTTAAGGAGTGGAAAAATCCAGATACTGGCTTTACCAGTTGTACCCTACAAGGGTATTTTATTCATGCAGTTACATTGAATGTGTTACATACACATAATTTGAGCATGCCTGGGGAAATAAAAACTTGCATGTGCCTGTTACTACTCTGTATTTTTAAAATGAAAACAGGATTACAGTGTTCTAACACTTCTCTACTTGCTTAGGCACCTATTAACTTGCCACAGAGTTATAGATGTTAATAATAATATCCTTTAATTAATAGTGACTGATAATTACCTGCTTAACTACTATAATTTGGACATATATTGACTATGTGCTTAAGTTACCTTTTTAAAAATGTTTCAGTTTAAGGTATTTATGTTCAAATGGAAAATAATCTCTACTCTGATACTGCCCTTGTTAAAGAGATTGTCTAAATATGTTTTTGTGTCCAGTCTCACACATAAGCACCTAAGAATTCTCAGGACAGAGGAAATCCCTGAAGACCTCAACATCTTTTTTTTTTGAGAAAAAGAAAAAGCAGATAGTTAATCTTGCTGTTATGTTTATTTATAAACAAACTTTTTAAACTTCAAATTAACACCAATTAGATAACAATCACATTTTATTTTAATTATATGCTTTTCTTATTCTTTTTCAGGGCTTAGAATTCTACTACGTAAACAAGAAACTATGACACAATTTAGCCAAGAACTTAGACAGCTCATTAATCTTGTAAGCCCTAGGAATGCTCAGGAAATAGAAGAGCAGGTATTAAATTATAAAAATAATTTGTGTGATATTTGATGAATGTACTATACTCCAGTTTTCCTTAATTATGCCTCACTTTTTCTCTTTATTTAACATTTTAAGCAAAGTGCTTGACTAGAAAATAGAAATAACTTTTAAGATTTTCTCTTTACTTCAGATTACTCATAGTTACCCATAAATAAAATTTCAGTCTCTATTACCTGTCTATAGATTCCATCAGGCCATTTTTTTTTCTGAATCTATGAATTCCTCTCTCCATTATCTTCTTTTATATATAAGCTATTGAAAACTTTTTTCCTTTGTATTTTCCAAAAAAGAAAATCTCTAATTATAGCAAACTATGTATATATAATATGTATAATTACCTATGGCTAGCCTTTTTATTCATTGAGGTAAAACCATTATACATTTTCTCTCTTTGTAAAACAAAAATGTATTAACAAGAAATCATTTTTAGTTTGAGGCAGCAAGTATTGAGTATTTATCATACTTCTCAGTGTATTCAAAATGAATGGCTCCAAATGGCTTATTCCAGTAAGAAGAGATAGGAAGAAACACAGCTTTCTGGTTTTCAGGTGAGACCTGAAAGTAAATATGGAAAACAGACTTCAATCTAAATAAAAGGTATTTTTAGAGTAAAGTGAAATGAATTTATTATATACTTAAAATCATAAACCAAGGGGTAATGAAAAGAGGTTCATTTAGGCAGGAGGATGAATGAGGATGTAGAAGGAAGAGAAAGAACTCTCCACTTCTGTAGTTAAACTAAGCTCAGAACTCAACGAGTGTGCATGTTATACACACACTAACAGCATCCTGAAAGCTCACCCACAGAAGGTAAGAGCATGCAGTCTCAGCCAACCAAGTTGATGCTCAGGAGCTAGGCATGGTGGTACATACCTTTAGTCAGGAGGTTCACAAGTTTGATCCCAATCCAGAATCCTAGCAAGACCCTATTACAGAACCAAAAAATATAAACAAAAAAGGTAGCTCAAAATAGATAAAGGCTAGGCAGAACTATGAAGTCTTTGAAAAGGAAATGGGAGATAAAAGAGAGAATGTGGAGCTAACTAGACTGTATCTTAAAAGTATTCCAAACACTGCCTGAGTTTCACTGACCTCCTCTGGGAAGTAAGCTGTATATTTAGGCATCTGAGCCAGGTGAACTGAATGTTGCCTTCTGCTCTCCTGGTTGGAGGTGATTAGGTTGATATTTCAGGAGGAAAACTTTTAAAGGAGATTCTAAATTAATTCTGGTGTATACTTTCAGAAGCTCCATCAAGCAGCTAGCTTGATTCAAGCTTATTGGAAGGGTTTCCAGACTAGAAAGAGATTAAAGAAGCTTCCGTCTGCTGTGGCTGCTTTGCAGAGGAGTTTCAGGTAAAAGCAAAACAAAGCCAAGTGTTACGGACAGAAAGAATGATCTGAGAGTCTGCTAGAGTAGAGTGGAGTGGAAACTTAGGGGTTTTGTTGCTTTAGGCTTTTATTTCTTTTCAGTAACATTTATACTTCCCTTTATTCTTCTTTTCATTCTGTTTCATGCATTACTGAGTTACCAACGGTTCAAAGCAAATGATATAACATGACAGGAAATTTGATGGAAGTAAATACACACACTTGTCCTTATAAGACTTGTGGTGGGCTAAGCCTGCAGAGGGAGCCAGTGGTCTTTATTTTATTAAAGTCTCAAAACCAACAGTTCTTATAAGTGTTCATATATAATTATGATTTAAAAACATAAAGATTAAAGATGCTAAGTGTATCCATAGAGTGTCTCTCTGAGATATGATATAGTTTGTCATTGATCTCTATTTCCATTTTACTGAAAGTGAAATACTGAAGACAGAATACTTTCTGATTTTAGCCAACTACATTCTTAGAATTTAAAGAACAACGAAAAGATTGAAAATTAACACATCATAAAGTAGAGCCGTCTCAGGTGATTTCTCTTGCACCTGACTTAAAGACAAATTTTTGTTCATTACAGTGAAACTGGCACATTATAGATATAAACTTATTCGAGAAAACTGAAACTAATTTTGTACTAACCACAGCTGCATTTCTGTTATAAAAACATTTAAAAATAGCTTTGGGGTTCAGAATTGCCATGTTGATACACGTCACTTGCTTTGTTCCTTAGCGGATATCCTATGAAAATTTTCCTCAGGAAATTTAAAGACAAGTTTTAAATATTAATGGGCATGAATACAGTTGATAAAGGAAGCATTGGCATCAACACTCTAGCATGTGCTAGACAGATGACTTTTATGTGTGTGTGTACTTTTTACATGTGTACTTACCTGAAAGTATACCTGGATCACACATGCATGTATATTATATATGTACACATAATACATAAGTAGTAGTAAATGTGTGTGTATGCATGTGTATATTACATATATGGAGAAAGAAAGTGTATGCAACATGCTTGAGTTTGTATCTCGCTTATCACCTTAGCTGGTTGACCTTGAACAAATTGTTTCACCTCTCTTAGTTTGAAATTTCCATCTAGAAAATAGGGATGATGGCTGTGCTCCCACTACTCAGGAGGCCAGACAGTAGGATTGCAAGTTCAAGGGCAGCCTGAGCTTCAGAGTGAATTCAAACTGATCTTGAGCAACTTAGGAGACCCAGTCTCAGAAAGTGTAGAGGGAGCTGATGAGATTGCTCAGTGGTTAAGGCTCTTACTGCAAAGCCTAAGGACCCAGATTCAATTCCCAAGTACCTACATAAAGCCAGCTGCACAAAGCGGTGCAGGCATCTGGAGTTTGTTGACAACAGCAAGAAGCTGTGGCATGCCCATTCTTGTTCTTATTTGTTCTCTCTCTATGTAAATAAAGAAAAATAAATTTTTTAAAAAGACACATTTTTCCATGTATACAAATACAAATTTTCAACATAGTTTGAATCTTGTTTTTATAGCTTGATTTTATTTTCACCTGTTTTTAAATGTCACTAAATATTTTTTAAAAACTTTCTATTTTCATAGTTCATAGAATCAGATGAATGATCCAATATTTATTTATTCAACTCTGTATTGTGACATAGTCTGTTTTCAACTGGTTAATACTGTAATACTATGTTAGAACATCTTTGAACATAAGTCTTTATGTATTTCATTATTTCAATAAGAAAATTAGTAGTGGAATTATTTGATCAATATTGTAAACCTTTTGATATATATTTAAAGTATTTTACCAAGCTTTTGAAGCACATATTCAGCCATCTCTTCAGTAAACTTGTACAGTGTGTAGCATTATACCTTAATAGCAGTAGGAACACTCTTAACAAATGGCCTTAATTCACAGGTGTCTGTGTCATTTTTCAGGAGCACAGTCCATCTTTTATTTGAAAGTCTCTAATTGGCCTGCAGCTTGTCAGTTAGGCTAAACTGGCTAACCAGTGAGTCTCTGGGGTCCTCCTGTCTCTGCCTCCCCAGTGCTGGAGTTATGGCATGTGCCACCATCCCCAACCTTTTATATGGCTTCGAGGGATCAAGCTCAGGTCCTCATGCTTGAAAGGCAAGCACTTTACTGACTGAGCTCTCTCCCTGATCCCTTAAGACTTTTAATCTTGTTTTATTTGACTATTTATGAGATTAAGCATTTCATTTCTTGGGTAAACATATGATTTATGAAATTCTGTATCGGACACTTACTTTTTTTAATCACAGATCTAAACGAGCAAAGACATTATTAGAACTAAAGAAGCAGAATGAAGAACAGGACCTAAAATTAAAATTGAAGCTTCAAAGACAAAGAGCTATGAGGCTGTCCCGGGAATTACGCCTGAGTATGCTGGAGATAGTCCATCCAGGTGAGGTGACATCAATGTTAGGAGGAGGAGTGTGGACAGTATCTTAGTATGCCAAGTTTTCTATATGCCTGATGATTTTATTGTTTATAGGTGGACCTTTTCCATGACTCTTTTTTCCCAGATAAACCTTATTAAATTTATTAAATCAAAAAGTTGAAACTTTTCCAATTCAGACCTATTAGATAATGATGAGGAATTTCTTTTACCTTTCAAATGTGTTTCAAGCATAAGATTAATAAAGATAGCTGCCAAAGACAGAAGTAAACTTTTTTAAAAGAGTTAGAATATTGTTATAATTTAGCTTCTGTGAACTCTGGGCTGTAAGCTGACCAACTCTCAGAAAGGCTAAACAGAGTCATCTGTGTAACCAACTGGAGAGAAATTGAGAAGCACACAGAGGAGAGTCACCAGCACATGAACACTCCTCTGTCCTTTCCTCTGCTGATGCCCAGTGCTTTCATATACACACGCGAGTCATGATTCTGTTTTTCATTACTCTGGGACACAAATATTATGTGAGTCCTTTCTATAAAGCTTTATTTTCTAAAATCATAGAACTATTGTAAAATAATCGAGTTGATGAAATTAGTGAATAGTATACAACTAATAAAGGACTGTAGAGGCATTGCTGTACCCTTGTCTAATTCAAAACTTGAGAAAACAATGTATGTTGTAGTGATGTCCGATGTCTCATCTCTTTAGGTCAAGTAGAGAAGTACAATAGAGAAATGGAAGAGAAATCAGCATTGATTATCCAGAAACACTGGAGAGGATACAGGGACAGGAAGAACTTTCGCCAACAGAGACTCTCTCTCAGGGAATACAAAGCAGCTGTCACACTTCAAAGAGCAGTGAGTCTGCTGTCGTATACACAGCTCTAGATGAGGAGGCCCAAAACATGTTCAGTTTGACTTTGCTTTTTACTTAATGTAAAGATTTGGTCAAGTCACTTTTCTAAGACCTAGGTTCTTTCTTTATAAAATAAAACTTAGAAGGCGGGCGTGGTGGCGCACGCTTTTAATCCTAGCACTGGGGAGGCAAAGGTAGGAGGATCACTGTGAGTTCAAGGCCACCCTGAGACTACATAGTGAATCAGGTCAGCCTGGGCTAGAGACCTATCTCAAAAAAAAAAAAGAAAAACAAAAACTTAGGACTGGGGTGAGAGAGGTGGAGCTCATTGGTTGAGCATGAACACTACTTACCCTTGGTGCAATCCCCAGCACCACAAATTTCTTTTTAATAATCACCACCTCCTTGCCTCTCTGGCTGTGCTGACTTAGATGCTGAGTCTTTAGTACTGTTATGGAAGCTTGTGTCCCATTTACTGTGCCTCAGCATTGTTGCCGTTAGCTGTTTCTTTCTTACTTGAACGGCAAGTTCCTAAGGACAGAGAACTAAGTCTTATTTACTGATGTCGACCCTCAACATATGCTTGGTAAGAATGGATGTTTACCCTTTTTTTCACTCAGCTGTTAGGTGGATCAGATGACCTAGTTACTCTATAAATTGCAAAGCCTTATGCAAATATATCATAGTATATTTGATTTTTTTTAAAGTACAGAGGAACTATTAGGTACAATTAGAACATTATAACTCTTAAATTGTATAATGGCATTCTTAAGTGATAATTTTCCTAGGCATTATTTCATAGCAAATAATATTTTGTTGTCTTGGAAAAGCATAGCACAAGGCTATTTTTTCATTTAGTGACCATTTTTTCTAATATTTATTTTTCTTATACACATTGTCTTCACATTAGGATTTAACTTTTAAAGCATCTAGATTACTCATTCTTTATTGTACTGTTCATCGTCAGTTTTCAGTTTTTACCATGAACATTCCCTGTAGATGAGCATTTATGAAAATATCTTAAAACCACCCAAAACAATAGAATAAATACTTGGAAAGTAGGAAGAGATATCTATCTGCCTTCTAGTTCTTAGGCTAATCTAGAAACCTCAGGTTTTATAGGCACCAAACAGTCCTGTGCCATCACTGGATTACACATATCCCGTATGTATACCCTCAGCTAAACAAACAGGACCATTTTAGATATGTATGTTAGAGACCCTTATTTTGCAGGAACCTTTGGTTTCTTTATGGTACTTTTACCTCACAGCAGCCTCTTCCCTTCTAGAGGATTATTTGGGTTCTTTGGAGTTGACTTACCAGCTTGACTTAGATGAGCTCAGTGCTTCTGTAAAGGCCCTCAGATACCCGCCCCAGTGTGTGTGCCATCCCTAGAGAAATAGTCCTCATTAAGGCAGCTATTTTGGCTTTTATACTTTCACGGGCACATAAGGGAAAAGATCAGTTATATTTGCCTCCTGTCTGCTCCGTCGAAAAAAAGAATCTGGTTTCCTCTCAAAGTAAGAACATAAAAATAATGAGTTATGGTCATATTTTTAGTCTTTGTATCTCACAAGTCACAGAGAAGTTAAAGCAATACCAGCACAATGGAAACAGAAACAGGAGAATAACTCTCAACGAGGGCAGGTTGTTAAGTGCATAGAGCAGCGGAGCACTTGACACATAGCTAGTTCAGCCTCAGACGCACTGTGTTCACCAGACTGTAAAGTATCACACTAGCATTTTTACTTACATATTAAAATGCTATTTTATGCATGAGTTACTATGTTTTATATAATTCAGCAAATACAAAAAATTAACCTCCTTTCCCTCTCTTCCCAGGCTCTTAAATTCCTAGCAAAATGCCGTAAGAAAAAGAAACTCTTCGCCTCTAGGCACAGACTCCAGGAACTGAGCGATGCGCGCAGAGTTGAGTTGAAGCAACAGGTGGATGACTATGTCAGAAGACACCCGGTACGTATGCTCCTGGCCATGCTACCTGTGTTCCCATGAGCTGGAGCAGGACAGCTAAGGTCCAGGGACTGGAAGATGGGAACGCTGGGATTGCTTCATTCTTACAACTTAAGTGACTAGGGAATATGAGCCGTTAGCTGATTTTGTCCCTCATTCTATGAGACCAGGAGACAGAGAACTTGAGAGTGGCCAAGAAGTAAGACAATATTTCAAATGGGGTCCTCTGCTAGACCAGTGTCTCTCCCCAGCCGTTGGTCCATTTTCACTAGAATCTTCTCATCCTCACCTGTGTCTGAACAAGTGAGCAATGGAAGCATGCCAGGAAGAAACTTCTCCACTTGCATTTTAATCTAAAGCTGGGGTTTTGTTGTGGCTTTAGATTTTATGATTTGTTTATGGGTTTTTTTTTCAGGTTTTTTGAGGGAAGGGAGGTCTTTGCTATACAGTCCTGACCTCTTGAGTGCTCCTGAGTGCTGGCATTGCAGGCATGCACCAAGTTAAGGCTGCTTTTAAGGAAAAATTCAGTCCTTGCACAAGAGTGCAAAGTAGGTGATAAAATGAGAGACCACTGAGCATTCTAGAAACTCTTAACTAGAACTTGGGTAAAGCATACTTTGACATATGTCCTTCCTGAGGCAAGTTTTTCTGTTATGTTTCCAGAGTTCTCAGATGGCAGGTGTGGTCAGCAGAGAGCTCCATGCACAAGCTCAAGAACAACTTCAGCACTTCTTTATGGGCAGGGCCCGGGAAGAGCGGGCCCAGCAGCACAGAGAAGCCTTGATGGCTCAGATCAGCACCAACATTGAACAGTTAATGAGTATGTTCTCCTACGTTTTGTTTCATATAAGGAGTAACCTGTGCAAGATAGGTGACATGCAAGGCCTTTAGAAGGAAAATACCGTAAAGCAGCCTTTTAATATATCTAAATCGTACTACCGTTCTTTCAGTAAGTTATCTAATAAAAAGATGTATTTTTTCTACATTCCTTTGTTTTAAACCCAGAGGTTCCCAGAGACTTGGTGTTACTGCTACCACCCACAGTGCCATTCAGTTAGCAAAGACCCATGCTGGGCTGAAATCCTGCCCTGAGTACCCAGAGCTCACATGCTTCCTTCCACTCCCTGTGTTTACTGCAGAGGCGCCGAGTCTGAAGGCGGCAGAAGGAAAAGAACCCGAGCACTTCCTGAGTCGATCCAGGCCTGTGGCCGCTAAAGCCAAGCAGGCCCATGTCACCACCCTGAAGCACATGCAAGCACCCTGGTGGAAGAAGCTTGGGGAGGAGCCAGGCGGCGAGACTGATGCTGGTAAAGACGAGCTTAGTGTCGAATTAGGAGCCTTATTTATTGGTGGGACCAAATCCCCTTAGGTGGTTTCCATGAAAGTTGGCACAAAGCTTACGTTTCAGGAAATTCCGTTGGTTCTGCCTCTGGCGTGCATGACTAGGGCTGTCCTAACTCATGATTGTCAGAGGATTTTCTTCACACGACACTTTCTGGCATTAAGCAAAGCGTTATCTACCTCACCCAATTTTCTTTCTCCTTTCTCCATGCTCCTGTCTCTGGCCATTTACAGATTTGTGTAGCTTCCATTTTGAAACAAGATTCAGCATGGAATTCTGTTGTTGACATGAAATGTGAAATTTATTTGTTTTCCCCATTAACGGTTTTTTAAATAAATATTTCAATGGTTTAAAAAAACTTGCTACAGTTATTTCAGGTTTTCACATTTGTTACTCAGAATTCCTATTATTGCAGGTGTGTTCTTGGCCTTTACAAGTAAAAGAAAAACCATGGCCAATTAAAGGACATTTCATGGTCTTAAAGTGAGTGATTAAGGGCTGGGAAGATGGCTCAGCAGTTAAGAGTGCCTGAGACTTCCCAAGTTACCAACACCTGTGTGAACATCTGTAACCCAGTCCTGTGATGGGTGGAAACCAGAGAAGTACGGGGGCTTGCTGAGTGAAAATGGCAGCTCTGGGTTGAGTGAGAAGCTCTTCTCAAGGAAACAGGCAGGTGAGCAAAGAGTAGGACACCCAGCATTCTCTGCATGTGTGGACACAGGGCACAAACATCTGCACATTCGTGCAGACACTACACATACCACGCAAGATTTCTAAAAGGAAATATAAGAGTCACTGCAAGAAAAATTTCTCTAGGTAAAATTGTATTTTGGGGACTGAGATGGCTCGACCGTTAAAGGTGCTTGCTTGCAGAGCCTCACGGCCCAGATTTGATTCCCCAGTGCTGACATAAAGCCAGATGCACAAAGTGATACAGTGTCTGGTGTTCATCTGCAATGGCATGAGGTCCTGGTGTGCCTTTTTCTGTCTCATAAAATAAATAAAAATATTTTTATTAAACTATAAGAACTGTATCCTACTGCTTTCCACTTTTGTCTCTTCTCAGAGCTAAATGCAATGTTTAATTTTTGTTAAAATCCTATAGATTATATGTATCTAAGCTAATCATTCCTGGTTTTCCTATTTACCTGTTACTGTATTTTAATCCCAGAAACCACCTCAATTTGTCTTGTAATAACAGAGTTTAAATAGGCAGCATCGTGACTCAACATTATAAAGGACCCATGAGGCTCTCTATATAAATTATAAGTGAGTAGAAAATATCATTATTTCTAGATGAGAAGATCCAATAGTATAATTTTGTCCAGTCTCCCAAATTTAACTTTAGTAAAATTCTAGTGAAAATCACTGTAATATTAATTCATAAGTAGGAAAGATATATAAAATTTACATATAAAGATAAGCAGATAGAAGTTCCGGCTTTACCTAGAACATAAAAAACTTATACAAAGCTGGGCGTGGTGGCGCACGCCTTTATTCCCAGCACTTGGGAGGCAGAGGTAGGAGGATCACCATGAGTTCGAGGCCACCCTGAGACTACATAATGAATTCCAGGTCAGCCTGGACTAGAGTGAGACCCTACCTCGAAAAACAAAAAACAAAAAAAAAGCTTATACAAGAATATTACCCTCTATGGTAACAAAATGCTAAATGATCTACAGTTTTTTTTTCCTTTGAGCCTGTCAAGTAGCTAAGGCCTCAATACACCCAAGTAAACTCAAAGGGAACGGAGTAGCTGTGAAGTATTTCATCTTTAGGCGACCACAGGAGAAAAAAGGGACTAAATAATAAATTCCTAAAGTTCAATTATGATCTACCATGTCTACTCAGAATATCTAGCAGTTGTAGAAAGAATTAAGGCCTCTACTGCTTTCTCACAAAACATCAGAAGACAGAAAGCCTGACAGACTCCTGGAGCACCACAGGCCAACTTCAGATAGGTTGCTGGGTGATGTTCCCAAGCCCCTCCCAATCCATCCTCCACACCTTTCCCTCAAAGTCTCAAATGACTAGAACAGGAAAAGCAAGCTCTTACCTCCAAGACTCAGGAAAAACTCCTTTGCCTTGTGAAGTTAACAAAACCCCTTCATCTCTGGGGAGTGGGATGTGGGGGTGGGGCGGGACAGGCCATAGGAAATTCATGGTAATTTTCTGGGGCATAGTTCTCAGAGTTTACCGAATATAAACAAATCTGCTACAGCTAGGGAGGACGCTCCTACGGCTGTGATGGGGTCGAGGAGTGGGAAACAAGAAGGAGACCCCGGCCAAGATTTCAGCTGGAGGGGACAATAAAGATCATTCAACAACTAGCCAAGTTTGGTTAGGACAGATCTGAAGGTGAAACAAGACTGCGAAAGTCCAGCTTCCCGGTCCCCATAAATATGTGATGACTGCAGTGAAAAGGGAATTTGACATCTGTGAGTCACTTGAGGATAGAAAAGAAAACAAACCCAGCTCTGCTGGATTATTGGGCTCAACCCTGAAGTACTGCAGTGCAAATCTGATGATAATCCACTTGAGGTTAACAGACTACACAATCTAGCATCACCAGTTTAACAAAAAAGCCCACACCTAGACGCCAGCCATGAGCGCAGGGATCCAAATGACAAGTTTCAGGAGTTATCACAACGCAGTCACGTTGGATAATTCACTAGAACAACTCAGAACTGGAGAAAACGCTAAACTCATGATTACAGTTGTGTTAAGATACAAATTACACTGAGCCATCTAAAGCTCTGCCAGGATCCCAGAGTGTGGAGTTCTGTGCCCTCACCCTGTAGAATCAAGATCTTTCTGGCACATCCATGTGCTTGACAGTCAGGAAGCTCAACTTGCATTGGTGATCAGAGTTTGGACTGGATTTCATTACATAGGTTTGAACGAACAAGTCATCAGTCATGTGATTAAGCTGGAACCTCCAGTCTTCCCCCTCAAGGTCAAGCAGACATGATTCTCAAACCCTGTAACCACCTGGTCACATGACTGCTCTTTTGCCAAACCCCAGCCCCCATCCCGAGTCTTTTCCACATAAACTCAGATGTTAGCTAAGAATTAGTTATGATAAGCAAAGCTATTCACATCAGCAAATTCCAGAGGTTTAGAAGCTCCATTCTGGAAAACTAACAGAGATAAGATTCTTTGTTACAGAATACTCTTACCCTGTGGTAAGTTGTCCTTTTCCTTAAAAAAAAAAAAAAAAAAAAAAAAGTGTACCCGGGCTGAAAAGATGCCTCAGTGGTTAAAGGCACTTCCTTGTAAAGCCAAATGCGCAAAGTGATATATGAGTCTGGAAATGTATATCATATATATAATAATTATATAATCAGTTTCTGTTCTGTGTCTGACATTGTGTCAAAATGAGATGCGCAAGGGCTAGGGTAAAATTTTTTTGTCAAGACATAGGGGGGGATAGCTACACTGGCCTTACCAGTGGCAAAAATAGTGAGGTACCTTGTCTCCAAAAACAAGTGGAAGGAGAGGGGAGAGGACACCTTGAACCTTGCTGCCATCCTCTGAGCACAGACAGTCACCACTAAGCATGTGCCCTGGTCCCACACTAATAAAATAATCACCACTGTTCATGTGGACATTGGTGCCTTTCTTAATTTTGATTTCAGGAAGACAGTTATTAATATCTAATGGAGCTAACTGACATGCAGAGTCTACTTCTGGTTTAATTCTTTGGGTGGACAGGAAAACGACAGCAATTATCTTCCCACTGGAATAATTTTCCATTGTGTTTCAACTTAGTATCTGTCAGCTCTCTGCTCTAGAAGGAAGTTAGCACACTCATGGTTTACCTTCTTTCACCTACGCTTAGATTCTTGGTCAGTTTTATTTTCCAGTTCCACGTAACATTTGTATGCTGACCTTTCCTTCCATAATTGTTCAGTCTCCATTTTGCATTGAAATCATGACTTCATAATTTCAGGCTATTTTGAATCACGTATTGGTTGGTTGGTTTTTATGGCAAAAAAAAATACCAATGAGGGGCTGGAGAGATGGCTTAGCAGTTAAGGCGTTTGCCTGTAAAGCAGAAGGACCCGAGTTCGATTCCCCAGAGCCATGTAAAGCCAGATGCACAAGGTGGCACATGTGTCTGGAGTTTGTTGCAGTGGCTGGAGGCCCTGGTGTTCCCATTCTCTTTGTATCTGCCTCTTTCTCACTCTCTCAAGTAAATATTTTTAAAAGAGAGAGAAAAAAAGGAAAAAGAAGAGCGAAAAGAAGTTATTCAAGTGAAAATCCTTTTTAAAAATTACCAATGAGGATTCATTAGTATTGTTTTCTTGAATTTTAACATATTTATAAGTGTTTGTCTTTACACTTAATAGTTGGAGGACCACCTCATGATGTAGTATTTTAGGATCCTTTTCTTCCTCTTTCTTTTCCTTCAGAGCTTTCTGACAAGGATTCAGAGTTATGTAAAATTTTCGGAAAGGGCTGGGATGTAGCTCAGCAGCAGAGTGCTGCCCATATCTGCAAGGGGCTCTGGCTTCTATCCTGGCACCACAAATAGAGCAAGGCCATTAACTCATGTACGCACAGCAGCTGTGGTTTCCTGCACAAGACTGAGCCTGTCAGGCTTCCATCGTGGGAGAGGTGTTCACTAGACCCCACTCCCATTAGTGGAGCTATTGCCACTTAATTGTCACTTAATAGTTCTGGTGGAGGGGACTTATGTTTTCGGAATTGTTGCCACCGGTAATTTGCCCATACTCCATAAGTAACCCCCACCCATGTTCATGTAATCAACCAAAAAAGGGATATCAAAGCAAGGAGAGGATTGGTTGAGAAAAAGAACCGTTGTATTGGTAGTTTGACGGGGACAAGAGAGGATAAGGGGTGAATGAGATCAGAATCCATTATATACATTTATGAGATTATTGAAAGCAAAAATAAGAGAAAAACAAAATTTAAAAAATCACCCAAATATCCACAAAGAATAAAATACTGATAACCATGGGTAGAGATGGCATAAAATGAGGAGAATCAGCTCACTGGATACAAAATGTCAGGTATAAAAGATGTACAGGCTGGGCGTGGTGGTACACACCTTTAATTCCAGCACTGAGGAGACAGAGCTAGGAGGATCGCTGTGAGTTCGAGGCCACCCTGACACTACATAGTGAATTCCAAGTTAGCCTGGGCTAGAGCGAGACTCTACCTCAAAACAACAACAACAAAAAATAGACAGGGAATGTTTTCTAAGCAGAGAGAATGAAAAAAATGGTGCATCTGTCTAATCAGTTAAATGTGGATTACAGAATACAGGAAAACATGTGTTTTCCTTGACCTTCCATTAAGATAGCCATGTAATTTTAAGCAATCTGGACTTTTATGTAATATATTCCCAGGAATAAACAAACAGCAGAAGGGTTAATAAACTAAATGAATTTAAAACATTCCATAAATACACTGGCTTCGTATAAGATGGAGAAGGGAGTTGAGGCAAGATCCCAGATGACCATCTCTAGAATGCACACCCTCAGGGCTACTTAGGCACAAAGACAGAGTCACATCCATTAAAGGAAAAAGACCACGAATAACCAAGGCAATCCTGGAGATGTGTTTTGTTAAGTATACAGAGGCCAGATCTTGGTGACACCATCCCTAACATCCCTGGGAAAGATATCAAAGATGTCAGTTGATGTGTGACTTGAATCATACCTCCTTGTGTGCATATGGCACCAAATTCAATAGAACTGTGTTAAGTTTCCAACAAGGCCCTGCCCCATCCCCTTGCATACGTTACAAATTCCTGATGTTGATGGGCCGGAGAAGTCTCCCGCACAAAGCTTGCTTAAGATGCCTGCGATTTATTTTTGGATCCTGGATCTGTGGCGCATCCATGGTCTGTGCCTTGTTAAGTATTGCTTAATGCATGTTGAACAAGAGTTCCTTCGTTACATCTCTCAGACTTTTACTTCAGATTCCTCATTTTTCTGGCTCTTGATGCCCCGGGATGGGAAAGTCACCATTGTCCCCTCTATGATTTCCTCATATATTGCAAATGATCAATACTCATTCATCAAGCAATGGTGCCTGAGTTCTGCTTTTTTGTTTTTTGTTTTTTCAAGGCAGGGTCTCCCTCCAGCCCAGGCTGACCTGGATCTCACTCTATAGTCCCAGGCTGGCCTTGAACTCACAGCAATCCTCCTACCTCTGCCTCCCAAGTGCTGGGATTAAATCCATGTCGAGTTCTTACAGGATCAATATTTCTTTTTTTTTTTAAACATTTCAAGCTGAGAGAGAGAGAAGAGAGACAGAGAGAATGAGTGCATCAGGGCCTCCAGCCATTGCAAACAAACTTCAGATGCGTGCTCCACTTTGTGCATCTGGATTTACGTGGGGACTGGGGAATCGAACTTGGGTCTTTAGTCTTTACAGGCAAGTGCCTTAACTGCTGAGCCATCTCTCCAGCCCCAGGATCAATATGTCTATCATTTCATGTGAATAGGAGAGTTGGAACAGGCCCTGGGGTAGAAGCACCAAGGCTAGAGCGGGCATCACCCATCCTCAGGCCCAGCCTACTGCACACTAGCTGGAAGTAGGAGGAAGCATGCCTGCAACTCTTTGGGCAGAACAGATCCTAGATGTCAACTCCCCACACCTCAGACCACCAGACACTACTACAGCTCCAGGGAGACAGAGAGACTGGGAAGAAAACTACTCCCTCCAAGCCTTGAGACGTTAACCAAGTCATCAGGCCTGGTCTCGATTTCCCTGAAGCTAGCTGAATCTATCCATGGGTTTACTTTCTGGCGGGATGGGGCAAAGTCAAGGGAACACATTCCCAAACTCCCCTAGGGAGTCTCCTCTGCCACCTGTCTCTAAGTGTCAATTAGTGAGAGATGACTGTCATGTGTGACACCAAGACATGTGACCTAAAGTCCGCCTCACGTCACGTCAGCCTCCTTGGGACACCAGAGCAGACCCTACACCATGGAAGAGCAGGGGTCCCCTGTTTTCAGCATGTGGTGGCTGGCAGACAGGTTCCTACGTGCTACAGCTACAGTCTGATGGGAGAACCTAGTCAGCCAAGTGGCCCCAACATGTCACCAGGTATTTCTGCAGTTCCAAAAGATCCATGACCTCGTCTTGGTTTCTGAGTTGCCATAATCATGTTTCCCAGCTTCCTGCCTAAAGCACGTGACTTGGGAAGCTATCGAGGATCAAGGAGGCGTCGCTGGATTGGCTCCGGCCGGCTCTGACAGAAGAGCTGGAGAAGAGATGGAGGAGAGAATGCCAGCTCTGTGGCACCTGCCTGGGAAATGGCTCCATCGCTGGCCCGAGGCCCTTCATGCACGAAAGGGTTAGGTCTACTGAATGCTAGTCTGGGAACTTGGATTGTTTTTCCTGAATTAAGCTTCCTGGGCTGGAGAGATGGCTCAGCGGTTAAGGCACTTGCCTCCAGTGCCTAAGGCCCCGGGTTCAATTCCCCAGTACCCACATAAGTCAGACCCACAAGGTGGTGGCCCTGGTGTTCTCTCTCTCTCTCTCTCTCTCTCTCTCTCTCTCTCTCTCTCTGCTTGAAAATGAATAAAATATTTAAAAAATAATTAAGCTTCCTTAATTTTGAACAAGTCTCTCAAGGGACTGCTGAGCTGGGCTGCATCAGAATTCAGTAAGCCTCCTAGGTTTCAAACAGCGGAGAACCATGTCACACTCAGCCACGAGCCGCTGGGATGAATCTCCAAACCAGGCACAGTTTATGGGAGGAAAGGATTTATTTGTAGCTATAGGTACAAGGGCCAGGGATTTCAAAAGAGCAACCTTTCCAGGTTTTGACTATGGGATGTTTCAATCACTCTGCATATTCCTAGGATTTTTGCTGACGTAGGTAAATAAACCAGATAAGGACCCAGAGATCTATGGGGTAAATATGCAGACATACTTGCAAACAGATCAAAATCTTATAATGTCACTCTAGAAAATCCTGATTAGTATTTTATTTTTAAATATTTTTATTTATGTGTGTATGAGAGAAAGAGAGAGAGAGAGAGAGAGAGAGAGAGAGAGAGAGAGAGAGAGAGGGGACTCCAGGGCCTCTTACCACTCAGACTACTTCAAACGCATGCACCATTTTGCACAAATGGTTTTACGTGGGTACTGGGGAATTGAACCCAGGCCGGCAGGCTTTGTAAGTCTTTAACAGTTTAGCTGTTACCCCAGCCCTGTTATTTAAAAAACATTTTATTTATTATTTTTTCAAAATATTTTAGTTATTTATGAGAGAGGGAAGGAGGGAGGGAGAGATAAGGAGAGGTGAAAAGAGGGAAAGGGAGAGAGATGGAAAGGAAGGGAGGGAGGGAGGGAGACAGAGAGACAGAGAAAGAGAGAGAGGAATCCTGATTAGTATTTTAGATCCATGGTTGTATTTACAGGAAATTCCCAGATCTGAGGAGCAATCTCAGCTGTCGCTACAGTGGCTGCATCACTCTGAGCAGCTGCAGCCGGTCTTGGCAACATCCTGTTGGAGTCTTAACCTGCATTCTGGAGGCCGGGCTCGTGCCAGGCTCTGGAACGGTTCGCCCCTCTCTGCCAGTGCTGCCCTTGTTACTGGCATGCTCTCCAAAGGTGCATGTTGAGGACTTGCTTCTCAGCCTTGGTGCTAGTGGAGCTGTGAAGATTTTAGGAAGAGGGATCTGGTGGAAGACCATCAGGTCATTAGAGGTGTTCCCATGAGGAGTGGGACCCTAGCCCCTCATTTCCCCTTTCTCAAGGCTGGGCAAAAGAGAGTTTTATTTATGTGCGCACACATGCTTCTCACCCTCTTCTGTTCCAAGTATCGTTTATCATCTCAGGGCCTGTCTACTTTCATTAGATTGTGTATTTTAAAAATATTTTATTGATTTATTTGAGAGAGGCAGAGAGAGAGAATGGGCGCACTAGAGCCTCCAGTCACTGCAAATGTACTCCAGACACATGCGCCCTCTTGTGCATCTGGGTTTATGTGGGCACTGGGGAATCGAACTCTGGTCCTTCTGCATTGCAGGCAAACGCCTTAACTGCTGAGCCCTAGATTGCATTTTAAGCTATTTCCTTCCGTGCTCTTTGAAAACAGCTCAGTTTAACTCGTTAGCCTCTCTGTTATCTGATGCTTTTACTTCCCTCGTGCTCACTGTGGTTTCCTCTGAATGATTTAAGAACAGAACGTAGGGCCCTAAGAAAACCTGCCAGCACTCGGGAGGCAGAGGCAGGAGGATGGCTGTGAGTTCCGGATCAGCCAGGGCTGGAGCAAGACCCACACTGCAGAGCTTTCCTGCCATGTCTGCTTGGTGTGTTTTGCACTCAAGTCCTCGTGGCCATCATCTGTCTCTTAAAAGGCCAGGCTGCAGTCTGTCTATCTGTCTCTTTCTCTCCATCAGTCTCTGTCTTTCTGTCTCTCTCTGTCTCTTTCTCTCTGTCTCTCTCTGTCTTTCTGTCTCTCTCTGTCTCTTTCTCTCTGTGTGTCTGTCTCTGCCTTTCTGTCTTTCTCTCTCTCTCTGTGTCTCTCTGTCTGTCTCTGCTTTTCTGTCTCTGTCTCTCTGTCTCTTTCTGTCTCTCTATCTCTTTGTCTCTTTCTGTCTGTGTGTCTGTCTCTGCCTTTCTGTCTGTCTCTGTCTCTTTCTATGTGTCTGTCTCTGCCTTTCTGTCTGTCTCTGTCTCTTTCTATGTGTCTGTCTCTGCCTTTCTGTCTGTCTCTCTCTTTCTGTCTGTGTCTGTCTCTTTCTCTCTGTCTGTCTCTTTCTGTCTCTGTGTCTGTCTGTCTCTGTGTCTGTCTCTTCCTGTCTCTCTATCTCTTTGTCTGTCTCTCTGTCTCTTTCTATGTGTCTGTCTCTGTCTTTCTGTCTCTCTGTCTCTTTCTCTGTCTGGTCTGATTGTGTCTGTCTGTCTGTGTGTGTCGTCTTGTCTGTGCGTCTGTGGGCCGAGCCACGTCTCTCCGTGGTCGCGACAAGGAGAAAAGGTCACGGTTCTTCCCCGAGAGCGAAGCCCCCCGGAGCCTCCAAGACACCGGAACTTCCGCCCGGCCCGCGGGCCGACTTCCTCCCGGCTCTGCGGCCTCTCCGGTTCTTCCTCTTCCGGGTCACCTGCTGCCTCCGATCCCGCCCTTTACCGATCACCTCGAAGCCCATTGGCTGTGTCTTCGCGGAAGCGGAGGACGCTCGGGTTCTGATTGGTCGCTGTCCTCGCCGGCGCGTTAGTTACAAACGAGGCGTGCCCGGTCTCCATGGGAACTCCCCGCCGGCGGCTCCGATTGGCCGACGCGCCGATCCCGTCGTCCGTCCCCGCTGCGCGGCCGAGTCCCTGGCGGGGCGGCGGAGGCGTCCCCGCGCTGACGTGGCCCACAGCGGGTGCGGGGGGGCGCCGACCTCCCTCGACCCCCGGTCCAGGTGAGTGGGGGGCCCGGCCGCCGGCCCGCCCTTCTCCCGCCGCCCGGGGTCTCCCGCCGCCCGAGGTCTCTCTCCCCGCCCGGGGTCTCTCTCTCTCCCCGCCCGGGGTCTCTGAGGTCTCCCTCCCCGCCCGAGGTCTAGCAGCCCCAGTGCGGGCCTCCCTGCAGCCTCGGGCACCCGCCTGCCCTCCAGTGTCCTGGGCAGCGCTGCCCACATGGCCTGCTTTCCTGGGCCCTGGGTTTTCAGCCGAGGACATGGGGAGGACCTGCCCGGCCTGCGAGTTCCCAAGGGGGGAGGCGAGACCGGACACATCGCAGGTCTAATGCCAACACTGCCCACTGATGTCCACTGTTTACTGACTCCCACTGCCCACGGATGCCCACCGATTCCCACTGCCCACTGATGCCTAATGCCCACTGATTCCCATTGTCCACGGATACCCACTGCCCACAGATGCCTATGAAGGACCCTTCAATGCTAGAAGGACAGGGATGAGGTGCGATGAGGAACTGCTTTGTTGTGTGGAGTACTTCTGCTATGCATAACAGGAGGGTGAGCCCTGGACAGTGGGGTGTCTGCTGTAACAGAAGGGTGAGCCCCTGATACGGGGCGTCTGCTGTAACAGGAGGGTGGGCCCCAGATATTGGGGTGTCTGCTGTAATAGTATCTGCTGTAACAGGAGGGTGAGCCCCTGATACTGGGTAGTCTGCTGTAACAGGAGGGTGAGCTCCTGACATTGGGGTGTCTGTTGTGTGTAACAGGAGGATGAGCTCCTGACATTGGGGTGTCTTCTGTGTGTAACAGGAGGGTGAGTCCCCAAGGATTGGGGAATATTTTTTCTTCTGATTGACTTAGGGAGCTCCCATGGGTGTGTGGGGAGAGACCATTTTTCAGTGGAACAGAGGCCTTTAAGATCACCAATCAGTGCTGTGACTTTGGAGAAAGCCAGAAGTTCTCCACGCATGTCAGGGAGAGTTTCCAGTTTGGAAGAATTGACAGAAAGTCTGGAGGCCTTTCCAGAAACATGAGTCAGTAAGGCTTGCGCCGAGTGTGGTGACACACGCCTGTCATCCAGGACCTGGGAGGTGGGGACAGTGGTATGAGGAGTTTAAGGCCAGACTTGATTACATAGCAAGTTCAAGGCCAGCCGGGACTATGTGAGACTTTGTTTCACAAAACCAAATAAACAAAAAAGAGAATTTGGAATAGATAGGAGATACAGGGAAAAAAATGGAAGACTACAGAAAACTTGCACAGACTAGGGATGTAGGCTAGTAGTAGAAACCTTGGCTTCCTTTTGCGAGGGAGAAGCCTGCGTTACAGACATTGCATACTGGCTGCCTCATGCTTTTCCTTCCTGGATAAGTGTGATGACAATAATGCTTTCCTGTTCTTTGAATTGTATTTGACTGCATTACATTATTAGTTTTCAGACCTTTTCTTTGGCTTTTTGAGGTAGGGTGTCATTCTAGCAGAGGAATTCACTCTGTAGTCTCAGGCTGGCCTTGAACTCACAGTGATCCTCCCACCTCTGCCTCCCAAGTGCTGGGATTAAAGGTGAGCACCACCACACCCGGCTCTCAAACCTTTTTAATTGCACACCCTGTTGGTAAAACATTTTTGAACATACACGCCCCCAAGTATTTATGCCTAAGTCAAATAATGGGTTGATTACAAGGGTGTTGATCAAATAAATCATTAACTTCTCTAGGTTACCAATTCAGAAGAAATTATGTGAGACACATCTCTCACCACTGATCATTGCATACAAGTTTTTTTTTTTTTTTTGTGCAAAAGGAGATTGGGCCATAAAGCACCTTACCTTTCTTTTTCCAGTGCTGGGAATCGAACTCATAGCCTTATGTGTGCTAGGCAGGCACTGTACTACTGAGCTGCATCCCTGGCCCTGTAACATGTTTAACTTATGTTATGGTCAGCTATACGTGCTTCTGATAAGGGAAATTAGTATTGGAGGACATCACGTAAAAAGGGAACTGCTCACATCTCCTTCATTGTCTCTTCCCCATCTCCCTCTTCCCAGAAGTAAGCACTGTTCCTAATTCCTCACGTATCCTTGAGAGGGAACTAGGTCCGTAACCTTGGCAGTTAGGGAAGAGGCTTACCAGAGAGAAATCCTACGTCACACAGTCCCCCTGCTGCATTCAGCATCTGCCCCATTCAGCTCCCTCTCTCACACACCACACCCCTTCTCTGAGCCCAGGCCACATCCAGCCCCCTGAACCCCAATCAATAGAGACCTATTGGGGGCCACAGGGCGAATCCTCTTCTGGCTCCTTGGCTTCTCATCTCTCAGTGCCTGAGTCCCAGGGGTCCCAATACCAGTAAGATTATGTCCTTCCCACTCTGACTGCCAGAGGAGGAAAGGATTTTTTTGTTAGTATTTTTATGGCTTTTTAATTTTTTAAAGCACAAGCCTTTTTAAGAAAATCCCTTTTCCTGTTTTTTTTTTTCCAGGCCCGTGAACTCCCACATGGGCTTTCAGACCACACGGGTGTATCCATTCCTCTTTCCTTGGTGGGTGGACCTTCCTTCTTTTCTCCTGGCTTTCCTGAATAAATGTAGTAGTTTGCAAACTTTTTCAGTATGCTTTATTTCAATTCTTTGTTAAAAACAGATATGGGGGCTGGGGAGATGGCTCAGTGGTTAAGGCACTTGCTTGCGAAGCCTGATGACCTGAGTTCAGTTCCCCAGTACCCACTTAAAGCCAGATGCACAAAGTGGTGCATGTGTCTGGAGTTTGTAGCAGCTGGAGGCCCTGATGCACCCTTTCTCTCTCTCTCTCTCTCTCTCTCTCTCTCTCTCTCTCTCTCTCTCAAAAAAAAGAAATAAAATATTTAAAAACAGATTCAAACTCAGGGTTTGGAACTTAGGGACTTTCTGCTCTTATAGTGAAGCACATATATAATTTGAACCTCCTTCATGTGAAGCAAGACACAGATGCTGTTTTTCTGAACCTTTTTTCTGTCCTTTAATACTATGTACAGGTTGAACATGCCTAATCCTAAAATTCAAAACTTTAAATGTTCTAAAAATAGGAAACTTTGTGAGCATCCATATGATGCTACAAGTAGAAAATTTTACATTATGTACAAAGTTATTAAAATATTTTGTAAAATTAGGTTATGTATATAAGGTATATATGGGCCATGAATTTTGTGTTTAAACTTAAGTCCTGTCTCCAAGATAGCTTGCCATACATACACACATATATGTATTTATTCCAAAATAAAAAAGTCAAAATCTGAAGTACTTTTTGTCATTTATCTCTCTCCCACACACACACATGAGGCAGGGGGTCTCTCTCTAGCCCAGGCTGACCTGTAACTCTGTAGCCCAGACTGGCTCATACTCATGGCAATCCCCCAACCTTAGCCTTCTGAGTGCCAAGATTATAGGCATGAGCTGTTGTGTCTGGCTCCCAAAACATTTTGATTTTTTTAAAATTTCATTTATTTGCAAAGCCAAACAACCCAGGCTTAATTCCCCAGTACCCACATAAAACCAGATGTACAAAGTGGTGCATGCATCTGGAGTTTGTTTGCAGAGGCTGGAGGCCCTGGTGTGCCCATTCATATTCTTTCTCTTTCTCTCTCCTTGGAAATAAATAAAATTTAAAAATTGTCAATAAAATATTTTTTAAAAAAGAAAGCAGTTGGGCCGAGGGATGGCTTAGCAGCTAAACACGTTTACTGGAAGAAAGAAATTAGTTACAGATGTAGATCATTGTTCAGGATCCTGAACCCTCCCAGCAGGTGGTTCTCTTCCTGGCCCCCCCCCCCCATCTTAGTTTATCCTCTGTTAAACCTGTCTCTCAACCCTTCCTTAGTAAGAGCCATCACAATCCTAACCACTGTTCCTACTCACAGTAGAAGGAAGTTGTCATAGAGACATAGAGTTTTACTTTAATGCTTGCTTTGTAGAAATGTTTTTGTATTTCCCTGCTGAGCGTTTTAAAAGCCAAATAAAATAGCATTTGATCACAGAAAATTTGATCACAGAAAATTCAGCTAGTTCTTCAGCTGCTTGTATGTATTTTTTCCTGCCAATGTGATTCTTTCATGATAATGGCTGTTTATCTGAACATGTAACACACATATAGTTATAAAAGTGAATCAAGTTTGGAACAGCTTTTAGGTTTACTTAAAGCTTACAAAGATTAATTTAGAGTTATTATAAACTCTTCATCCAGCTTCCCTTAATGTTAGCATTTCTATAGCTGTGGTTTTGTTTTTCAGATCCAAGAACATTAGTACAGTGCCACTAACTACAGAGAAGACCTCATCAGAATTCACTGTATTTCCAATGGCCCTTTCTCCCACTTTAGAATGTAATCTGGCCCACCCACTGCTTTGCATTTACTCAGCATGCCTCCTTGTCTCTTCTGCAGCTGTTTCTGATAGTCTTGTTGTTTTTCATTACTTTGAAGGTTTTGAAAAGTATTGGTTGGATGTTTTTTTGTTTTTGTTTTGTTTTTCGAGGTAGGGTCTCACTCTAGCCCAGACTGACCTGGAATTCACTATGTAGTCTCAGGGTGGCCTTGAACTCACAGTGATCCTCCTACCTCTGCTTCCCGAGTGCTGGGATTAAAGGCGTGCGCCACCACGCCCGGCTTGGTTGGATGTTTTTAAAGTGTCCTGATTTGGGGGTTTCCTGGTGTTCTGTAATGATTATAGCCCAGGGTTGTAGGTTTTGGGAAGGAATACCACAGAGAAAGGGTATCTTTCTCACATTGTGATGGTATTAACTGTTCTCACTTGGATGGGATGGTGGCTTTATTAATTCCTCTCCTGACAGAAGCAGTTAGGAAGGAAGGGCTGATTTAGTCTCACAGTTGAGGCTTCCATCCACCATGGGGGGCGGAGCTGTGGCAGCAGGAATGTGTCTGGAGTCTGGAAGCAGAAAGAAATAAATGCAGCTGCTCAGCCTGCTCTCTCCTGTTTCATTCAGTCCTGGAGATGATGGTCCACCCACTTTCAGGGTGGGTCTTCCCTCCTCATAGTCACGCCTGGACGTGGGTTTCCATAGTGATTTTCGATCCAGTCAAGTGGACAGTGAAGAACCATCGAGTGGCTGAGATGGTAATGTTTCCCCTCACACTGTGTCCTTTGGGAGAGGTTTGCTAAGTCCATCCCATACTCAAGGAGGGTAGAATGAAGGCCCACGGCCCACAGGGGATGTGGCTACATTTGCATTGTGGAATTCCCATGGAAGGAAGATTTATCAGTGTGGATGGATGGGTGTGTTTTTATTCTATAGTCCTATACTGTTGTTATTTATTTGGGGATTTACTTATTGCTATGACTTTTGTGTAAGTTATTTGGTGACTTGTTTTAGTTGCTCCGTAGAGTTTTATGTCTTTAAATTTCTTTTTCTTGATTATTGTACTGTCTAGGACTTCCAGCATGGTGTTGAATAAGAGTTGTAGCAAGAATGACATCTTTGCCTTTTAATTCATTGGCATATTTAATTACTTGAGACTCTTGAATATTGTGTCACAGATATGAAGAATATGGCCTCATAGTTAGTTGTCTTTCCTGTCATAATCTGCTTTTAGTATTTCCATGATGCTGGTAAGTTGCAGCATGTTCCTATCACCAGGAAATGATTCTGCAAAATTCCCCTTCTTAAGTGTTTCTTACACTCACCAGTAAAGCTATCTGGACCTATATTTTTTTCTCTAGAAAAATGTTAAAAGTGTGAGCTCAGTTTCATGTGTCTATCACACACGCCTGTGCGCATCCATCCATATGTATTCGGGCTCCTTTTTTCCCCCTTGAATATTGGTACCTTGTCTTTAAAGAATTGGCTCAGTTAGCTCATCCGTTTTGAATTTGAGAACATTTTTCTTCTTTCCACTTCTTATTCTCCTTTCATGAATGTTAGATCTGTGCTGATGTTCTCCTTTTCACTTACAGAGTCAGTCAGGAGTTGGTCTCTCTGGTTTTGTGGCGGCACTGACTAGAGCTTAATCATCTTTTCAAAGAACCACCTTTGGCGTTTCGGATTTTTCTCTAGTTATTGATTTCTATTGTTTCCTTTTTTCTGATTATTATTATTGCTTTTCTTTTATGAATGACAGAATAACCACAGGTTACTGGTTTCAGTTTTTTTCTAATATGCATGTTTAACACTATATATTTTGGACAGTGATTTTTCACTGAAATCATATGGTTTGTCAGGAAATCTATGTGAAGGAATGGGGCTCCAGGGGCACATAAAATTTTTTTGTGAATGGGGATTTGTTTAGAAAAAGTAAGAAAGGACAACATTCTGACAGGAGGAAGGATGAGAAATTCATATTTATAAATGGAAACTATGATGAGAGAAAATAAATTAAAGACAACCTTTAAGATGTACTTCACAATTATGTACTTGTATTCAAGGATTATGCTCGTGTATTTTACTTTATTTAAAAAAAAATATTTTTGCCGGGCATGGTGGCACACACCTTTAATCCCAACACTCGGGAGGCAGAGGTCGGAGGATCACCATGAGTTCAAGGCCACCCTGAGACTACAGAGTGAATTCCAGGTCAGCCTGGACTAGAGTGAGACCCTACCTCGAAAAACAAAAACAAAAAAAAATTATTTATTTATTTATTTATTTGTAAGGAGAGAGAGAGAGAGAGCGAGGAGAGAAACAGGAAGAATGGGTGTGCCAGGGCCTCTAGCTACTGCAAACAAGCTCCAGATGCATGTGCCACTTTGTGCATCTGGCTTTGAGTGGATATTGGGGAATCAAACGCAGGTCGTTAGGCTTTGCAGGCAAGCACTGTAACTGCTGAGCCATCTCTCTCCAGACCTTTAATTTTATTTTTATTTATTTGCAAACAAAGGGAGGTGGAAGAGCAACAGAAAAGGCACACCAGGGCCTCCAGCTGCTGCAGATGGACCCCAGATGCATGCACACCCCTGTGGCATCTGGCTGTACGTGGGCACTGGGGAATTGAGTCATTAGGTTTTGCAGACAAGTGCTTTAACCACTGAGCCATGTCTCCAGCCCCCTTTATTTTTTAAATTGGACTTAGTGATGGTGATTGTTCCCTGGTGCTTTGCCAATGACAAGAACTGTGAGGCTACATTGTATACCTCATGAGGCTGCACACGTTGAGTGGGTGTCACCTGCCTGGTGTTCTATGTCACCTGTGGTGGTATGAGCACCCCATAGTGGTACCAACATGCCTTCCACTGATGCTGACACTTTCTCTCCTTCCTTTTTCCCTACAGAAATGTTAAGCCGATTATCGGGATTAGCAAATGTAGTTTTGCATGAATTATCTGGAGATGACACTGACCAGAACATGACAGCTCCCTTAGAAACTGTGAGTAGCTCTGTTCTGTGTTCTTCTGAGGGGAGGAGTGGAAGGTGGAGGATGTGAGCAGCCTGCCCTGTGCTGAGGAGAGTGAGGCTCCAGAAAATCTGTAGACTTCAAGTGATCCTCCCCTGTAGGTTAGTGGAAGAGCGCAGGGATAAAAGGCAGGCTCTGGGTGACATTGAAAGGTCTCTGTCAGTTGTCACCTAGGCCTAGGTAGTAGCAGATTGTCTCAAGCCTTATTCCTCCTCCCTTCAGCTGTGCACTCTTGTCCATTGAAAGGCTTCAATGGAGAATGGAGGACCGGAAGCGCTACTTGCTTTTAAAACTATCTGTTTGCTTTTATCAATACATCTACTGGTCTGAAGTGTGCACTGCACTTTCACAAAAGACATAAAGAGAAGTCCCTTGATTTCCACAATGCCTACTGGTTAGGAGAATTTTCTCCAACTTGGGGCTTTCCATTCAATACTCTATAATCCTTCCCTTTATTCTATTTGGTAAAATTAGGATACTACTACTTTAAATGACATAAAGCATGCCATATTTTGTAATGGCTAGGATAACTGTTGTTGGATCAGTTAGAAAGGGCCTTTACGTTTCAAAAGCTATGACTTGGGCAAAGGATGAGATGAAGTGGGAGTGAAGGGATTCCTGTTCCTGAAGTGCCTGCTTTTCTCTGTGTTAAATACCAGGAATTACTCCAGGAGCCCAACATGGAACTTAACAATGGTTCACAAGAGGATGTTCTAGAGCGCCTGGCTTGTGCAGAGAGGTTGGTGGCGGAGCTAAAGGATGTCATTGTACAGAAGGACGCTCAACTCCAGCAGAAGGATGAGGCTCTGCAGGTAGGCACGTGCTGGACGTTTCCTGCTGAGCACTGGGTAGATCATCCACCTAGCTTTTTCTCTTCACAGAGAATCTAATTCTTATTTCCTAAATACCGCAGCATGACACCTCCTGAAAGTAACTTCTGTTATGTGTACATAAGTGATGAATCAATATTTACTCATCCTCACTCTTTTATGGCAGGAAGAAAGGAAAGCTGCGGATAACAAAATTAAAAAAATAAAACTTCATGCAAAAGCCAAATTGACTTCTTTGACCAAACAAATGGAAGAAATGAAGGCACAAGGAGAGGCCGCTCTGCCCACAGCACCTCAGTCAGAGGAGCCACCCTCCAGGGTATGGAGACCGGGTAAACAGTGGGTGTTTCTAAGCCAAGACAGCTCTTGGTATAGCGGATGTGCACTGGGCACAAATATTTGTCGTGGCCAAATAGTACAACACTAAATGCTTTCACATGGGCAGGCCACACACAGGGAGAAAATGTACACATGAAATGCTGATTGTTACTTAGATTTCCAGAGAATTTAAAAAGGCTGACAGGGTTGGAGAGTTGGCTCGGTGGTTAAGGGTGCTTGCTTGCAAGGCCTGAACGGCCTGGGGTCAATTCCCAGTACCCACGTAAAGCCAGATACAGTGAGTAGCACGTGCATCTGGAGTTTGTTTGCAGTGGCTGGAGGCCCTGGCATGCCCGTTTCTCTCTCTGCCTATTAAAATAAATAAATAAAGGCTGACAAGAAATAATTCCTAAAGTGAGACACTTAGAGAGAGGGGAGACATATACTTTTGGGGGGATTTTGGTCACTGGATAGAACTTTAGAAACTATAGGTTCTCTAAAGGTTTTATTTTTCCTGCTTTGAAGTCCTTTAAATCACAGAATACACTGTGTTCTCCTGTAGCCACATGATGGATTCATGTTTTTTGGATTATGGGCTGTATCCCCTGGGTCACCTTGGTCTCCCTGTGGTGGCCCTCTAGACTTAAGAGCACTGAAAAGAAAGGCTGTCTGTGAGGAGTGCAGTCCTGGTCCCGTACACATTTGCCCTGTCTTCCCTTTAAGAGTCACTTCAGACAGTTGTTCAGGGGTAAGAAGCCTACTTTGATGGGGAGCTTGGTATCCTGAGGTACGCTGCCATTACAGCCTTCACCCTGCATAGATGTCTGCATTCCTTCATTGTCTGCTTTACCCTCTGGCCCACTGTAGTCTTGCTTGCATAGGTGGTAGAACCCGAGGAAAAGGTTTGAGTCAATTCTCCTGTTTGTTCCCGTCCCCTGCTTAGTCTTCCAGGGACCACTGCTCGGAGGAAATGGCTTTTCCTGCCTTAGCCTCATGTGACTTCTCAAAGCTCATTTTAAAAGCTTTTCGTAATGTTCTCAAGTAGTTTGCTCATTTGAATTCTTTCTTTTTGCTTTCTCTGACAACTCTCTTCTTTTGGCTCTGGTAATACTGACCTTTCTCTTCCCACATTTGTTCCTTCAAACTTCCCCTCAGGTTTTCTGTTAGATTTTTAAAGTATTCATTTTGTACTCTGCTTTGAATTTAATCTCATTTTTAGCTCTGAATCCTTAAATATATCAGCATCTTATACCCTTGTTTCTTTCCTCTGTTAAACAAATGATTTCTAGCCGTTTGGTGTAGTAACCCTTTAAATAGTCTATATTTGACACGGAATTAGGTGTTCTGAGGAAAGCATAGAATAAGAAGTGAGGCAGTCCTCAACGGGAAAGAAACATCAAATTCTTTTTGCTTCCTATATGCAGAAGTAGGTTTATTAGGGATTTATTAGAGACATACAGTCATGCTAAAAAGAGCTTTTGGGAAAGGGAATAAACTATTGAAAGAATTAGATTTTTCCTTTCCTGACTCTTTTCTGATGATTCTCCTGTCACGTGACAGTAGCTGTTGTTTCTAACTCCGCTCTTGATTTTCAAGGCTGCAGACAGTGGCTTTTCTAAGTTAGTTCGGCTCTTGCTCAGACTCGAGTCGTTACAGCAGGACATTTCTTCTGAGTCCTGATCCCCCTCAGCAAATTCCTGCTTCTGGTCGGGTTAGCTGTTTGTGTAGCATCCAGAGTTGACCAAGCCTGTGCAACTCTCCTCTGTGAGTGGCTGGATCTGACAGGAGCAACTTGGTATATTCAAACTGGAAGACACCAAGATTCATTGCGTTTTAAATTTTCTTAAATCTCATTTAGTTTTAAACTTTGTTATGGACAGTTTTTGCACATGCACATAACATGTTTAGGTCATAATCCTTTCCACAGTGGCCTTCTTTTGTCTCCCCTCGCCTTGAATGCCTCCCCCACT